>JAHBCN010005495.1:0-55173 GCA_019359885.1 Listronotus oregonensis | reverse complement strand
TTTAGATTGAACATGATAATTTTCTTTCACGGTAGAAAATTGTATGCAAAATAGTATTTAATTGCGTTCGATATTCTTAGTTACAATGGAAAGAGAAAAATGAAAACTGTCGCCTTAAGAATATTTTAAATAATTACTACAACTATTTAAAATCTAGTGATTCAATAATCAAGTTGAATTATTGTCGTAAGATCAATTTTGGACCTTAAATTCCCCGATATCTTTGAAAAAAAAACCCCTTCCAGGTCCGGGGGTTTGGGGCCCTTTTAAATTTTGGGGGGTTGGAGGCGTTTTCGGGTTTTTGCCCTGGAAGACCTTTGATCAGCGTGTTAAGAACTATCACTATGCAAATTTAAAAAAAATTGGGAAAATTTTTTTCCCAAAAAAAAAAATTGCAAGATCCTTTAAAGGCGTTTATCTTGAAAATTTAAAAAAAAGTATACATTTTTGATGCAGAGGGTTTTATAGTAACTTATTTTTTAATAAACAGGTCAATATTCAAAAAAAAAAAAGTTACGACATTTAAAACAAGTGAGGTAGGCCGTAGCTGGCGCCCTCTAGTAGCAACATCAAAAGCGTGGACAATTTAAATTTCTCGCCTGAAAAACCCCCCCCCCCCCAAAAATTTTGTACCCGGGGGGTTTTTTTTGGGGTTTAAAAAGGGGTTATTAAAAAAAAACGAAAAAAAATTAAAAGTTTAACACCCTGTATCTTTGTTATTTTAACTTTCGGAAAAAAAAAGGGGTAACGTAAATTGCATTTTTTTCCCCCAAAAGGAATCTGCTGTTGCTCTGTGTCCCATTACTTTTGGGACACCCTGTATATATTTATATATATATATATATATATATATATATATATATATATATATATATATATATATATATATATATATATATATATATATATATATATATATATATATATATATATATATATATATATATATATATATATATATATATATAAAAAAAAAAAAAAAAAAAAAAAGTAAGGAGTCATTTGCGCTAAAACTATCACCAACTTGAAAGGGATAATATCTGGTTATTAAAAAAACCCCCAAAAAATTTTCCCCTTTTTTTTTTTTTTCTTTAAATTTTTTTGGGGTGGTTTCGGATAAAAAATTACTTATACATAACAGCTGTTACAAAAATTCCAACTGCGCAGTGCTGCTCTTTACAGACAACAACAAGATCCACGTATATCAGCTGCTACCAAAATTTAGTGGATTCAGTGTGACGACCCTGTATATCCAAGGAAGATTTGGCTGCATTTTTTTAGTGTTCACAGTGTGGTTTCTCACTTTAAAACAAATTTCGTGGGTGTTAGTTTAAATCCAAAACATGTGAAAAATAAAAATCTTTTTAGGCAAAATAGTGCAGAAAATCTTTTTTTTTTGTGTCTTCTGTAAAATTTATATTTTGTGCCATACGAGGATTTCATACTAAGGCATTGATATATTATTTTTTGCTATAAATATATTTGTAATATTATAGTTGTTATGAGGATATTAAGGCAAATGAAGCATTCCTAATTTTCAGGTATTTTTTTTATGTATCCTGTATCGCAACTAGTTTATACACAAATGACACACCCCAAAGCAAATTTATCAACATCGTTTCACGCAGTGTCAGCTAGACAAATATCTTATTTAGCAAAAAGTGCCTGGCAGGACGCGAATTCATCATTTAACTTTTTTTTCAGGCCAATTTGTCACTTGTGTTTGCAGATGTTCGCTTTAGGCAGCCTAGACGTAAAAACGAGGCAACAACTTATGAACTTCGCTTTTCGAAGATAAAAAAAAAACGAAAAACTAGACGCTTTCTTTTGTTTGTTGCAGTATTTTTGCAACTTGAAAAAGGTATAATCGCGCGGAATTTGTGTAAGAAAATTATTTATGCAGGAAAAAATATGCCATGTTACGTTAAAGGAGTAATTTGTTACACTGAAAAAGAGCTCGAAATAGAGGTAGATAAAACAGGAATAAAGAAAGAGAGAGGAAAAATTAATTTAATTCATATAAAAATGAGAGTGATTGCAAAATTATTCTGTTTTTGAATAGTAATAATAATTTACCTACTTAACTGACTTGTTGTAGTGTGGTATTTCAGGTATTTATCGTTACCATTCTCTTTAAAAATAGATTATCGCCAAAAATACTAATTAACTTCAAATAAGAATATTATTTTAATGAAACGTGGCCTTAGGGGAAAAATTTAATGAACTTTCAAAATCTAAGAAGGCCTGTTTTATACACTTGGATGAAAAATATAAGGCCAAAACGCTTTTTGCATAAGCTAACATTTTATTTAATTTTTCTTATAAGAGGGTCTTTACCCTTAATTTTAGGGGTGGTTTATTATCAAAACTTTTTCTGAACGTTGGTTTTATGTTAATATTATATTTAAGATATCCTAAAACATCTAAATATTTTTTACAATATTAAGTTCTACATGATTTTCTAAATTTTAGGGGATAAATCTACCCCCCTTGCAGGGGTGGTTTTGGTTAAAAGTAAACTCGAAAAATCTAGGTTCACCTGCTTTATATACTTGTTTTTTTTAACAAAGCTAGCATTTCATTTAATTTTCCTATTAATAAGGGCGGTTTTACCCTTCGATAAGGGTGGTTGATTATTAAATAAATTTATTTCTTATTAGACATGTCCTAAAATATCTGTTTTTTTTTTAAATTTTGCAGTATTTAAAGTTGCATATAATTTTATATATTTTAGGGGATGATTACACCCCCACATAGTCCATGAGGGTTGGTTTACAACCTTCTCAGAAATGGAGATGCGTAATTTTATTTTTCCAAGGTCCATTTGAAACAAAAATCGCAGTGAGAATAACTTTTAATACCACTGCTATTTTCGCAATTCTTCAGATTTGGCGACTTTCCAACCCCTAAATAAGGGCGAATTTTAAAAAATTGCAAAAAACAAAAAACAATGCTCATCCCAATTTTTTGCGACGAGTAATTTGTTATCACTTCTGTGAATTGTTAAAAAACTGGCAGTTTTTGCGGTAACTCTTTTCTTACCAAATACCAAGCGAGGTTAAATTTCTTTTTTTTTTATCTTGGGACAGTCCACGAAGGCTGATGCCTAAGTACTAACGTACCGTGGGTGTCTTCAGTGTGGTGAGAGGGAATTTGTTCACACGGGACTTAAATTTTTGGAGATTGGGAGGAGAAAGAAAAACTTCTGCGGGCAGTAGGTTCCATAGTCTTGACACTCTAGGAATAAAGGAACAAAGAAAGCGGGAAGTTCGGGGCCTCTCTAACTGAACTGTAAAAGGATGCATAAAAGTTGCACTACGTGTTGCTCTGTTGGGAGCTGCCAGAGAAGCAGAAGCAGAAGCCGTGAAAATACCTATAGAAGAGCGACAGATCCCCTACAGCTCGACGATGGGCAAGAAGAGGAAGCCTTTCTGTGAGCGTTGGATCATTAATAAGACGAACAGCTCTTTTTTGAATGGAGTCCAGAATGCTAAGTGTTGTAGGGGACGCCATTCCCCAGACATGAGAACAATATTCCAAAGAGGGTCTGATTTGGGATACATACAGATTACAGATTGGAAGAAGAGAAATATTTTCTGGCTCGAAAAAGGAATCAATCTTTTATGAAGCTGCCGAAGCTATGGATGAAATGTGTTTGTGCCAGTTGAGGTTATTCTCAAAAGTAATGCCGACTAGATTAAACGACTCTTTGTTCTGCAGAACTTGGCCGCTCATTTGTAAGGGATGAGCATTCGCAGACTTTTTTCGCGACAGCGAACATGACTTTGTTTTTGAGGCATTAAACTGAACACGATTTTTGGCGCCCCAATCCAAGATAAGTTTGAGATCTTGTGAAAGAGATATCTGCATTGACCTGCGCTTGTTTTCAAAATCAGAATTACACGGTGGCTTAAGAAATTGAATACTAGAGTGGAGGGTACTATCGTCAGCAAAACTATGAATGGGATTGAGGTTAAATTAAATTCCAAAATTTTTTCTCGTATAGAAATACTTCTAGAAAATCATTCCTCGTCTTTGTCTCAAGATAATTTTTAAAATATTCATGAGCTTCACCCATCTGCCAACCGAATAAAGACTATTTTTTATCAAATATATTTATTATACATTTATAAATTAGTGTGTTCGTCATTAAGCCAAGATTTTTTCAGAAAACCATTTTTTATATTTAGAGAGAATATTTAAATATATTTTGATAATAACACTTGACCTCGGTGTCCCATTTTTCTATCCAGATATATCTATTAAAAATTTGAATTCAAGCTCATTTAAAACCCTATTCCAGGCTTAAAACTATTACCTTTTATGCAAAGCTAATAGATTTCGGAAATTCTGTCAATCCATTTTTCAATCCTGTATCATTTAAGTGGACATATTTACTTTAAAATCGATATCAATTTTCGAAAAACCCGAAATAAACTTTACAAAAGCTCATCATTCCGAAAAAAAGCACAACAGCTCTTGGACAGCTCGGAGCACGAACCGTGAACGAAACCAAATAAAAATTCATCCCGCTTTAAAAACCGATTTCCGGGCCGAAAAATAAAAAGACGAGAGAGAATTTTTTGGGCTAAAGGTAATAAATTTTAATTTAGGTTTTGCGCCACGAACGCTCAAAAATGTTTTAAAATTTATTTGATCCCGGCAATATTACCGGCTTTAATATGTGCTTGATTGACTGAAATTAAATGAATATTTTCAAGAGGAAATTATTTGTTTATTTACTCAATATCGGGGATATACCGACCTAACAAAATAAATACCTTTAATCGCAATTACGATTTAGATGATTTTAGGAAAGATTAATTTAAAACGGCAAAGTAAAAAATTATATTTGCTTGATTTTATTAAAAGTAAAATGAAAAATAACTTTTTTTTCTTATTTTTTTTTTCTTTAATAAAGGGTGTCTCAACAAGAGCGCCGGATTTGAATTTGCCGCCATTTTGTTTGTGCGAGTAATTCAATGTTTATTTTTTGACAGTTGTCATGTACATACCACGCGATTAAAAGTTATGGAGCACTATTCAAACGAACAACGTTTAATTATTGTGAAAACTCATTACAAAAATGGGGAAAGTTTCGCGGAAACAGTTCGCAGATTACGTGTAGTTTTTGGTCGCAACAATGCACCAAATGAGTCGACAGTTCGCCGCTTAATTAAAAAATTTGAGACGAAATTTACATTGATGGATAAGAAGACTCCTGTTCGCCGCCGTCCTTGTCGATCCATCGAAAACATAGCCGCAGTGAGGGAAAGTGTGGCAGAGAATCCAGGCACTTCCATTCGGCATCGTGGTCAAAAATTGAACATTACCAGGCCCACCCTGCAACAAATTTTAACAAAAGATCTGCATCTGCATGCGTACAAGATTCAACTGACGCAGAAACTTAAGCCAAGGGACCATGCGTAGCGCCGTGGATTCGTTGATTGGGTGTTGGAGCACCAACAAATTAATGTGGATTTTTCGAAGAAAATAATTTTTTCCGATGAGGCACATTTTCAGCTAAACGGGTATGTGAATAAGCAGAACTGCAGAATTTGAGGTGCTGAAAATCCTCGTGTGATATTGGAAAAGCCAATGCATCCACCGCGAGTAACTGTTTGGTGCGCATTATGGGCTGGCGGAGTGATTGGTCCGTATTTCTTCGAAAATGCAGCTGGAAATGCGCTAACTGTTAATGGTGTGCGGTATCGCGAAATGTTAACCGAGTTTTTGTGGCCTGAATTGGATCGAATTGATGTGGGTGATTTATTTTTCAACAAGACGGTGCGACCTGCCACACAGCTCGCGAAACAATAGAGTTTCTGCGGACCAAGTTTCCAGACCGTGTCATTTCTCGGTTTGGCGATCAAAATTGGCCACCAAGATCATGCGATCTAACGCCGATGGACTACTTTCTTTGGGGTTACCTTAAAGAAAAGGTGTATGTGAACAAGCCACAAACAATTAGACGCCTAAAGGAAGAGATACGGCGCGTTATTTCTGAAATAGAGCCACAGGTATGCGAAAACATTATCCAGAATTTTATGAAGAGAATGACCGTTTGCCAGAGGTCTCGTGGTGGCCATTTGCCGGATGTGGTATTTCATGTTTAATCGCAACTATTTCTCTAATAAAATATAAATGTTTGCTTAATTCGAAAAAAAATGTGTTTTTTTTTAATAATAAATCCGGCGCTCTTGTTGAGACACCCTTTATTTACTCCTCTGGCGTAGTACACTTTTACGCCCTCAGCTGATTGTTGCCCTCGCACAGCTTAAGCAACAACTTTCTCAGCGGGCGTAAAAGTGCTATTTTACGCCCTTGGAACAAAAATAACTATTTTTTGCTTAGTTCCTTTATTTCCTTTATAGCAAAAATCAAAAATTCATCGCTTTCCTGTATTTCGATTTAAGATACATCGGTTTAATCACTAATTGTGTTAAAGATGTGTATAGAATCTGTATAATCTGTTTTAAAACTGTAAAAAATCCATATTATGAAAATTGTTCACTAAAAATCTTCGATATTTTGATGACACATCACCATCCACGCAATTTCCTTAATCACTTACTTTTCTGTCTATACATATAATTCTCAAGGCAGCAATAATAACACTTCACTCTGAATTAACGAGCCTCAGATGATCAATTTCGCTTGAAATATTCCACCTTCGTAGAAATTATTACTTCACATTAGTAAAAGAAAATTCCCAGCTCGACAGCTTCTGTTTACTGTAGGTGTATCGTTAGAATCTGATGTTATATTTTAGCTGATTTTTTCTTCTTGATACGGTTAATAAAAATTATTTATTGTTTACTAAAAAAAGTGCTACTGTTAGCATCCTTTTACAGTATATCTGAAAAAGCTTCAAACTTTCAACTTCGTCTGCAGCTTTATGTGTCTAAAATATAAGAGTCTGCTGCCTGAAGGAATTAAAAAGGTTAGTTAAAAATGAGGTTCTTTTGCTTTATTTTGTTTATCTTATATACGTAAATTGGTCCGAAGGGACGCTTTTTAAAAGCCGCTTGTAGGATTTACCAAAGCACATACCTAGGAAATGTGTATTCATGTTTGGGTAATGAAAAATAACACTGCTCCACAAAAAAAAACGTATCGGACCAAGAGATATGGTATATGGTTTTCTATGTATTTTTACGTCCTAAACACATCCGTGGTGCGAATTTGGCCCTCAGCTCACCATTTTCCCCAACCTCAAAAAACAGCTCTAAAACACCAAAAATATGCGAAAAAACACTAGCAAAAATAAAATAAACTATTTTTTTTACATGTACAGGGTGTCCAGTTTTCGTGTGTTTTCATATACCAGCTCCCTTACTATAAAAGATAGAAAGATGGGGTTTGCGGCTTACTATCCTATTTTTTTATGAAACTTTCATTGCCGCAAACGAAATTTTCATAGCCCCCTTAGTTTCTGACATACAGGGCGATTTTAAAAATTTGTCATTTTTGACCGTCCCCTGTATCCCGATTATTTGGTAACTTTTCAATAAAGTGAAAATGGATTGTTATAGAGTTTTTACGTAGAATTTAGTGGCGTAGGTAGTTTTTTTCTAAAAAGTTTTGTTTTTGAGTTACGACCCAAACTTATGTTTTTTTAAATGGGACACCCTATATATTATTTTTTATCTTATTTCCCCTTTCACAGGTTTTCAAAAATATATAATAGTCCATATTTATTTCTTTTAAAAAAGGAAAATTTTAACATTTTTTGTAAAATTTATCATTTTTCGTATAGAAGGCTATGCCCGCAAATCAAAACAAAATTAACAACGTCATTTTTATTATAACAACTCTATATTAATACATAATAACTAAGCAACATTAAAAGAAAATAACATATTAATTTATTTTTATTTATTTAAATTACAAAAATTGCTCGAATTGGGCTCCGTTGTGTTCCAAACACTTTCGACATACTTTTTCAATTTTTCGCAATCCATTTAATAAAATAATTGGCCTACCCTGCAAAAGCCTAAACGCTTGATGTGTAGCTTCTCGAAGTTGATCAATATTGTGGTATTGTCTCATATGTATCTGATTTGTCATATACCCCCATAAAAAAAATCCAACACAGAAAGATCTGGGGATCTTGGGGGCCACCTGACAGGTCCATTCGTACCAATCCATTTATCTGGAAATGTTGTTTCTAAATATTCTCTCACTATTTGAGCATTGTGACTCGGAGCGCCATCTTGCTGGTAATAAATATTATTTAAATCGGCCAAAGGAACATCCTCTAATATTTCCATTAGTGCATCTCGCATTATTTCTAGGTGTCTATTTCCGGTTAGCGTTCTTCATAGATAAAATACTTAATTTTAGTGCCAAAAATGAAGCATGACACGCTAAATCCAAACCGACCTTGACGTTCTCGAGGAAATATTACATATTGGTTCGTTTGGGACCAGTACCTTGAGTTGTTTCGGTTTAGAATACCAGAACTGGTAAAATAAGTCTCGTCTGACCACCACCTTTCTTTCAAAATTTGCATTTTCCTGCAACATTTGTAGGTACCAATTGCAAAAAACTACCCTACGTTCTGCATCACCGGGATGCAAATGCTGGACGAGATGGTATTTGTATGGTCTAAACTTATGTTTTTTTAGTATTAACTGAGTTTTTGATTTTTTAACCCCAACCATATCATATATTTTTCTGCATGATATGTATGGTTGTACCGCGACAGAAGCCAAAACATTTATTTCATTTTCTTCCTTGTTTTCCTTGTTGTAAAAATTAGGCCTTAGTTTTTTAAAAGATCCGTGTTCAATGAGATTGGCTTTGATTTTATGAAATATTCTTTTATCAGGTCTGCTCAATGTCATGAAAAATTAATACTTTTTGATCCAAAGTTAAGTTTGGCATTTTAAAAAATATTTTTAGATACAGACAACGGACACCTGTTTCTTTAATAGGTTTTTCAACAGGTATTTATATTTAGTAGAAGGTGGCATAAGCCTATTTTACGAAAAGGAAAAAGAATTGCCCAAGGTTTAATGGCCGTTACTGTACATTTACTAGGAAAATATCATAAAAACAAAAAAATATATAGTTGGATCAGTATGAGAATGAAAATTCGGTGCTCTTTAAAAAAAACATATAAAGTAGCTAAAAAGGTTTTATTGGAACTGGCGGCCGCCTTTGCTTTTTATATGGACTAATTTTGTGGAAGCGACAAATTATATAAAGCAAAGGCGGCCGCCAGTTCCAAACATTTTTATATTTTTTTCTTTTTATGGACCACCGAATTTTTATGCTTATACTGATCCAACTATACATAAGAATTTAAAGCCGGCTTGTTGCAACATCAAAAAAGCCAACCATCCAGAAATCGTTAAGAAAATTCCCGACTTTATCCTGAATAAATTAAAACAGCAGCGTGTACAATACCCAATTAAGACGATAAGACAAGTTGAGCTCTTTAAATTAGATTGGCGACAAAATTTCTTTAAAAAGTTGTGACAAATTGCTGAAAGCTTCGGGAGCGACTGTTAATCGCCTCTTCTTTTCTGGCATATTGTTATACTTGCGGAAGAAAAATGATGATTTATTATTTTTGCAGCATTGTAATTAAAACTGTAATGGAAGTTGGTTAAGGCAAATTATTTTTTAGGTTTTTTGTATTGTTTTCTTTAATTAATGCGTGAAAGGCTCTTAAAGAAAGTCACTTTGAAAAAATAACATCGATAATATATATTAAAACGATAAAAGTATAATTTCTTTCTTTGCAGCTCTTAATATCTCATGCTTTTCTTTAGAGTCTATTTGAGGAAGCTCCAAACTTTCCACTTTGTGCGCTTTTATCCCTAAAGTGTCTAAATTGTACAATTTTCCTTTTGCCCCTTCAGAACTAATTTTTGGTTTCCCCCTAAAAATATTTTAAAAAAAACTAAAAAATTTTTTAACCTGGATTTTTTCCCCAATTAAAAATTACTTTATGTTTTATCTATCTATTATTGATCTATAATACCTTAGAAACGGAATATGTTATGATAGCAATAATACCTGCTATCATACTAGGGCATTATAAGCGGGCATTATGATAATGCCCGCTTATAATAACTTTGGAAATTTTATTGCTTATCCAATTTTATTTCTCTCACAATAAAGATCAAGTTTATACAAAAAAAAATTTTTTTCTTTAAACAATACTAAAAATTAAACTTTATTTCCAAAATAAAAATTACAATTTTAAAATGTCCCGGAAAATGTAGCTGATCCCACTATAGAATGGTCGGTGTTTTTTGTGATGGTAGCAGCGGTGGTAGCACTAACGCTATTTTGTATAGAAGAACAGTCCATTAAAGAATTTTCAATAGTCGATACGGAATTAACCTCGGAATTAACTGAATTGGCAATCATTTTGGCTACTTTGTTTTTGGATGAAATACTTTCTTCTATATATCCTTCAGCTACTGAAGAGCTTTTCCATTTCCCATGTTGTTTTAGCGTTTCAAACGAAGCACCTGCCTCAACAAGTAAAGGTGACGATGTGCGAAGCAAACAGTGGCCGGTGTAAGCTTCTGCATTATCCAGTTTTAAAAATTTTGCGATCAATGTTGGGACGCTTCCTATGGTATTTTTTCCAATGGGTTGTAGTGTACATCGACCCTTTCTATAGGTAAGAAAGAATCTTCGCTCCTTTATTCCAGCTGGTCTTAATGTTGTGTACTTTTTTTTATTAAATTTAAAACGCCTAAATCTTCTTCAATGATAGTAAAACTTTTTGAAGTTGAAGTTTTAGTTTCTGGTACCTTTATAACCAAGACTGTTCCTCTATCTTCAATGTCATCAATGGTCATTTTGACCAACTCATCTCGTCTTAAACCTCCAAAAACACCCATTACCAATATGACTTTGTGTACCAAGTAGATATCATCAGGAGCCTTCTTAATAAATTTTAATATTTGTTCTCCTTCCAAAAATTTAGACTTCTTCGGGACGTATCCTTTCGACTTAACTTTTAAAAAAGATATGAGACGATGGTATTGCGAAATGTCTATATTTTCATAGACCATCAACGTAGACCTTAGGGTGGAATACTTGGTCCAGAGAGAGTTCGGACTGTATTTTTCCGACTAAAAATAATGAAGTTTGTTAAACATATGTATTAAAATAAAATCAATAACTTACCAGTTCCTGGAAATATGCCATTAAAACGTTTTCGGTTATTTGAAAAATTGCGTTCGCATCTTTCCAAATACCAAATATGCCATACTCCCGATCATACTGTTGCCTTGATTTAACTGGCAAAAGATTTTCGGTCGCTTTTATGGCCTTTTCTCTTATATTTTGTGGAATTTCTTCCATTTTGAGCAAATCGTTAAATAAAAAATGCCAACTGACTAACTGACAGTGTGCCATTAACTTTAATGCACTTTTCAAGATTTGACAAAAAATGATTTATGACACGATGAAGGAAAACCTAATTTATTCAGCGGACCTCTTTAGGAATTCGGACTTTAAGATCTTGGATGTTTTCTGGACGACTTGCAATAATCTTTGACTTTAAATAGCCCCACAGAAAAAGCTAGTGCAGTTAAGTCCGGAGACCTTAAAAAAAGTGAAATGAGTCGGCCTTTAAACACTTCTAGCAGACCTCCTTTAGAGTTTTTGGCGGTATGTACTGTCGCTTCATCTTCTTCTATTAAGTTACTCTTTATGTTATTACCCAAAAAAACTCTATGTTGAACTAAATAATCCATGAGAATTAAAACTAAACATTAAAATATGTGTTCAAATTTTTTTTTTATTAGAAAAATGACCTTTTACAATAATCAATTTTTTCTAGTTTTGTGACAGGCGCTTTCTCGATTAAAAATATGTTGATTTAAATCCCAAAGGCCATAGAAGATAATAAGATAGAAAAACGTACTGACTTATCTCATATAGAATTTATTTCAATATCAAAATAGGTGGTTTATTGTAGAAAACCTTGTATAAGTGGCTGGAAACAAAAGGTATGTGGTGTTGTCGAAACCAGTTTTAAATATCTCTTGAGTGACGGAACGATGCCCGTTCTGGCCAAAACATGATGTCCTCATAATCATATTGTTTGTGGATAACCTAAAGCAATTTGGAAGGGCAGTTATCAATAAGACTCTAACCTATTCAAAGCTTTGCCTCACACTCTTCCCACAAAAGGTCATGATTATACTCCTGTTAGAAATTGCGTACCACGCAAGTATTTAATCTTCAAATTTCGCTCTATGTTTGTACCTAACATTGTCAGGTCATCTAAAAAAAATGGATTTGGGTATTCGCCCAACGAAGTTGTACAGGTTCTATGATTATATTTACGTGGCTTCTGAGGCTTTTATTTTTGAAGACAGAAAAAAATGCGTTTTTTAAAAATTGTAGGATTTTTCCAATATTATCTTTTGAAATTATCAGTAAAAAAATAGACAATAAAAAAATTGAAAAATATAGGCAAGTTCTACTTTTTTAAATGAAATACCCTGTATATTATGCGCTACAACGAAAGATCTTTTTTTCTGATTTCAAATATATGTACATTGATGATATTTGGATGAACCATTTTTGAGATATTTTAGGTTAAATTATTAATAAATTACATAAAGTTTCATATTAGTATCAAGAAAGCCATTGAAATAATAAAATTGTTATGGGCCAATAATGTTTATTTTTGTGATTAAACATTTCTGCTCAAGTGAAGGAAGACTTGTCGGTAAATAGAATTTTATTTAAAAACTTTGAATTCTGCTGCATAAACCTAGCTATTTCTAATGCATACTTGGGTCGGTCCTGCATGTTTTGTTCAGGAAGATTCTTAACGGACATAAATTTATAAGGATAAAATTTGTATAACTTTAAAATTAAATAAATTTTATAATCTGTTTTATTAAGTTCAGATGCCGCATCCGAAATTGATATTTCAGAGTATTGTAAAATTATTAAAAGTAGTTAGTGCTAGTCCAATAGAAAAAGTATAATATTATCCTGAAAACGAGGATATCCAAAACTTTGTTTTCATTTCATGCTGCAGTCCTTTTCTTTATTTTAAAGCTTTTTCGTTTAAAAACTTTCTTACTATGTATTTAATAGTATCTATAGATGGTACCCGTTCTTAAGGATATAATCATTATTATTGCTACCACGAAAAAGACGCATAATAGCAATTTTTTGTTCTTTTGAATAGCCCATCGACAAAAAAGCAATACAAACTACTTTTAATAGTTAAAATGATAAATTTCAAAACTTTTTACAATATCGCTACGTCAAATTTATTAAAACAATTTCATTGTTTTCATAGCTTTCTTCATACTAATATGATTTTTTTTTTCAATTTATTTATATTTTAAGCTTAAATATCTCAAATATCATCAATGTATGATGTATATTTGAAATCAGAAAGAAATCTTTTATTGTAGCGCATAATATACAGGGTGTTTCATCTAAAAAAGTTGAAGTTGCCCATATTTTTCCATTTTTTTATTGCCATATTTTTTTACTGGTAATTTCAAAAGGTAATATGGTAATAACCTACAATTTTTATATAACACATTTTTTTTTGTCTTCAAAAATAAAGGCTCCAGAAGCCACGTAAATATAATCAAAGACTGTGTACATACTTTTTCTTATTTTTCATTTATTTGACATCTTAAGTCGAAAACTTCTAAACTGACAGTAAACAAAGTAAGCAAACTTTTGTTTTCAAAGGCAACTTTATATTATTTTATTTTTGTTAAAATTAAAGCCCGTGAACCTTGTTTCAAAACTTTTGGAACATACAATAATGCACCTGATTGTGTGTTTTAACCAACCCCGCACGTGTTTTGCGTAACAGAGGCAATAAACCACCTGTTGCTTAAATGCTGCATTTGTTCATAAAATTTTAAAATAAAAAAATGTTTATTTTTTTACATTAAAAACACACACACACGGGCACACAAAAACAAAATCTAATTTTAGCAGATGTCGAACACGAAAACGCACAGGCTTCGGTTGCAGTAAATAACCGGGGAATATATTTTTGGTGGCGATCTCAATATATATTTTCCATTTTAATTGCATTCCACTTTATATGTAAATTTAAAGCTAAAATATTTATTAGCTGGCTGTTTCAGTTATAGTTTTAGGCTAGAAAAATTGGTATTTTATTAATAAATTATTTAAGCGTGTTGTTTTATTCATCGATAGACCGTTTTTTTTTGGGAGCGCAGCTTCCTGGGTTGTATGTGCCTAATCTCCCATTTTTGTTATACCAATTCTTCCACTAGTCTGTATAACCCCGAGACTGGTTGGTTGATATGTTCCTTTGGGCTCATTTTCGGTTGCCCAAATAATGCCTGTCTTTTGTGATTCAACGCTTCACATTCGCACGGGATGTGGTAGGCTGTTCCCCCTCATCAACTTGGGTCCCCATTGTATGATCCCATCTTGTGTAGGTGTCCTCTTAGGTTATCGTGCCCTGTTAGCAGACCTACTGTTATGGGAAGTCTTTTTCTATTTTGTCTGAGTAGTTCCTTCTTCGTTCTTTTGGATGGGCCCTTTATGAAGCCTTATCCATGTCTTATTCTTCTGATGCTGGACCAGCATTCCTCGTGTTTGTTTCGGATGCATAACCTAGTTTGCCCTCATGCTGTGGTTTTGGTCACTCCAAGGGCAGCTTCTGGTCCAAATATGGTGCGGTTGATCCTTGTCTCGCTAGCTCATCCGGTTTTTCGTTGCCTTCCATTCCCGAATGTCCCAGTGCCCACAGGAAAGTTACCCTGTTGCGTTCTTCCATCCGTTAGAACTTCTAGTTCTTTTTGGCATTTCCATGTCAGCTTGGACGTTACCTTGGGGTTCGCTAGTGCCCCTAGTGATGCCTGGCTATCTGTTGTTAGGCAGATCCGCTTGTTTTTTAAGCCCTCCTGTTGTTTTCTTTTGCACAGTGCAGTAAACCATATATTTCGATAGACCGTTTTTTCATGCAACTGCCTTTTCTCCGTTCCATCAAGTCTATTTTAAATTTCTCGATGGAGAAGCACTACAGAAAGATGTGTCATTGGTTTTAACGGACGAGTCAGCTGTTTCAATCGCATGCTCTTTGAAGTCATTGGCTCTAAACCAGAATGGATATTCTGGATTTTTGTCAGCTGTAAAAATTTATGTTAAAATTTTCTGTTTTACGTTGTCTTGTGCCAATTGTGGTCCTGAAATAAGCCGATTTTAAATAACTTGCAAATAACATTATAGTTATCAGACGATCTTCCAAATTTTAAAATTTTAAGGTTATAAAACAATCGTAAAACTTAAGGAGTTTCTAAAATCAGGGGTTAGGCGTACCTATCCGAACCACAGTAGCAATCTAGTTTGACATCACGTAGATTTTAGCGCAAAATCATCTGATGAATTGAGCAACATGTCTTATTCGTGTTTTGTCATCATTACAAAGCTATTTCTCTTGAATAAACGAAGCCTGAGGGGCCTTCAGAAATGTTATGCAACTTTTTATCTTGTTCACTGAAAAAAATCTAGCCCTTGGGTAATTTGTGCCCCTAATAAGATAATTCTAAAAATAGCTTTTTATCCACGAAATCCCTTTTAAATAGTTAATATTTAATGGTAAAGCTATAGAGCAAGTGATAAAGTTTGAAATTACTGGCATTAGTTAAAAATACATCCTACCAGCTTTGTTGTCAGTGTAAAATGAAATATTTATTTTAAGCCTGGAGTTTGTGGTATTTAGAATGGTATTTATTTTTAAAATGCGATAAATATTATGTTTAAAAATATGGGATAATTTGTTAACTAAAATTTGACTTTGGCATACTTTTTTACACTTTTTTTTACGAATTTCGGAAATTTGGGATTCTTCACTTTAGATACGTTTCGCCCGTATTATTATATACCTACAGGGAGTCACAGATTCGAGTGCATGCATACATGCATGCAGAGTTACGAAGTCGGTTAAATTAAGGCAAAGTTGTGTATTTGTGTGACTAACCATGTCCATTTTAGAAAGTTACAAAATTCCGAGTACTTTCGGAGATATTTGGAAAAAAACGAAATTTGCGGATTTCGTTTTTATTTTTTTCTGACGTTATTTAAAGAAATATGGAAAAACAAAAGATACTTTCTCATGGCTACTTTTCAAGCTCTTCAAAACAGCGTTGAGAGATTTTCCGCATGACGTTTTGTTTTTGTTAAATCATCATCAACTTTATTTTTTTAAATAAGGACCTGGGTTTTCTATTTAATTTTTTTGAACCCCTTATTATCCCAATTACAAAAATTTATAACACTTAATATTTATTCACAAATATGGAACGCCCCCATAAGAAATGATGTGCGTTCTTCGTCTAACTCATTGTCTCTTATGAAAAATATGTTTATTTAACAGAAAAATATTAAGTGTTACACATTATTGTAATTGGGATTATAACTGCTTCAAAAAATAATTTGAGTGCCGTATTTTTAAAAACGAAAACGTCGTACGGAAAATCTCTCAACGCTGTTTTGTAGAGCTTAAAAAGTGGCCATGAGAAAGTGTCTTTTGTTTTTCGATATCTCTTTTAATAACGTCAAAATCTTTCAAATATCTCGGAAGACTTGGAATTTTCAACTTTCTAAACGGAGTAGTGGCACCTAAATGTGCAACTTTGCAATAATTTAACCGACTTCGTATCTCTTACGGTTTCCGAGATCCCCATGCATGCACTCGAATCTGTGGCACTCTGTATAGTCATTTTATTTGCATTTATAACATTGCAAAGTACACATGGCTAACGTCTTATCTTGTCTTATTTTAACTTTTTTTTTCTACTATAATTTTTGCTAATTGGCTAATTCACTATAAAATTTAAAAAATCTATATCCCGATATATAAATGTTTATATTTAAATAAAAAATAATATTTATCAGCATATAAACAATTTATGTGCGATGAAAAATAAAAATAACAAATATTGAAATTTAACCAACATGGTGCTATATACATATCAATAAATTAAAAATAAAAATAAAGCTGGAATTTATGCATTTTTAACCACTTCCATTTATTTTACGTTTGATTGCTAAACATATGGATTCGCAATTAAATGTTAACGATTCAAATGGAAGTTTAGCGGAATGAATTATGTACTTTTATTCGTAAATTTTAATAGTCGAAAATACGTTTATTATAGAGTATCATAATAATAAATTGTAATCATACGTTAGCGCCTAAAAACATACGTTTTAAAATAATTCAGTTTTTTATTTGGAAAAATTCAAAATTTTGCACGACAGACGATATGGGTGCCGTTTCAAAAGATACACGGCAGATCTTTTTTTTTTTTTTTGTTTTACACATCTGGAACAAGTCCATTGCTTTGACCCAGTCTGGCATGATGGGCTCCTTAACAAACTTCCACCTAAGCTTTGCTCTTGGCTCTCCAGTTTCCTTTCTAATCGACGTTTATCAGTTACTGTAGATGGACATATTTCCAGCTTCTACCAAATTAATGCTGAAGTGCTCCAAGGCTGAGTACTGGCACCAGCTGTTTCTTTTTCACATCAACGATCTTTTCTCTTCCTCCAAGTTTTGCTGGCCATAGTATAGTTTGTCTCAAAGTATACCGTGTTAGCTTTGCCTTTATTTATGGATTATACCTGCCGACAGCAATAAAACTGCGGATCAGTGGGTATTAAAGGACAAAACATTAGGGACGGACTCTAATAATACAAAGATTTATAATTTATTGTTTATTTAGGTAGGTATAATCTTAAAATTACATTAAAAAAATTAAATATATGCAAATTTTTAATAAATTTACGCTTTTCTGTAACTAAATTCAAAATAAATATCATTTTCTAACAAATATTCCTGGATTTCAGTTTTTAAACTTGATGAAGCTGGTGCTTTGTGTATCAGACGGCTGTGGTAGCTTGTGTTATCCATGACAATAACACTGTTGTTTGGAATATTTTTTAAGAGATAATTTTAAAACAGTTTTTAAAAAGTTCTGCACTTGTATCCTCATGATAATCCAAGCTAGAATCCTTAATATTCTTTGCAAACAACAGCAAGAAATTTGGGACAAATCAGTCTTCTGAACCAGCGTGTATTATGGTAATGCGTTTTCCTTTATTTGAAGGTGTTTTCGTCTGACAGTTTTGACTGGAATCAACCCATCCTTTGGATACTGTGTCGTGTGTATCGAACCAAGTTTCATCAAATAAATTATGGATCTGTTTTCTAACCTATATCTTTTAATTTTCTGAAGGTAATTGAATCTCCAAGTGCGTAATCTGTGCGATTCCATAACTAATTTTCTTTTGTCTATTTTGCGGTATTTAAGTTTCATTTTACAAACAACTTTATGAAGGGTGGCACGGCTAATATTTATATTGGTTTCGTCTTCGTCTAGCTTCTTTTTCAGTTTATCCAAGGTAGGAACAACTCCGCTTTCATAAAGGCAGTATATTTTCCTTCTTATTAGGTCCTGATCACTACTTCACAGCCTTTAAGCCTGATTTTGAAAACAATCTCAAGGTAACGCAGATTTTTTTTTACAAAATCTTAAAATTTAAATTTTTGATTGGGGCATAAAAAGCTTGTCCGGTTTAATGCCTCCAAAAAGTCTGGTTCTCTGTCGCGAAAAAAGCCTGTCAATGTTCATCCGTTACATATGAGCGACCAAGCTCTGAAGAACAAAGAGTCATTCAATCTTGTTGGCCTTACTTTTGACTGCTTCAAAAAACTTTGATTTCTCTTTTGAGCCAGAAAATATTTTTTCCTTCTAATCTGTACACTCTAAATCAGATCTTCTTTCTGTTCTAATGTCGGGGGAATGGCGTCTCCTACAACTCTTAGCATTCTTGACTGCATTCAAAGAATCGCTATTCGTCTTATTAATAAACCCACTCTTACAGCAAAGCTTCATACTCTTGCTCACCGATAATCTATAGGGGATCTGTCGCTCTTTTATAAATATTTTCACAGCTTCTGCTCCGTGGAGTTGGCCAGTATAATTTGTCCTCTGGCAGCTCCCAACAAAGCAACTTTTTTGCATCTTTTTACTGTACAACTTGCAAAGTCCCGAATTTACCACTTTGTTCGTTTCTTTATTTTTAAAGTGTTCTCGAAAATATGGAGCCTGCTTCCGCAGAAGTTTTTCCTTCTCCTCCAAATCTCCAAATAGTTAAGTTCCATGTGAATAAACTTACTCTCAGGCCTTAAGCCTTTGTGGACTGCCCCGAGGTAAAAAAAAATCATTCCAAGATGTTTTGTTAGGTTTTTAAATGTGTACAGGGTGATCAGTTAAGGGTAGCGAGCGGCCATATCTCATAAGATATTGGTCGTATAGATTTGAGAAAAAAAAAAATCATAATAAAAGTCGCCAAGAGAAATTGCTGGAAATTATTTTCGAGTTTGTCAAACGTCCGCTAGAGGGCGTAACAACCAACACCAAGTAGAAAAATGAGATTTTTATAAAAATTTGTCTAATGAAAGTATATCGATGATATCATTTTCATATTTACTGACCATTTCCCTATATTTTTTGTCTAAAACGTTTTGTTCTATCTATCAAAATAAAGCGGTGGGGGAAGTTCAATTGTTTTTTTAAACAAACCAAGATTTCTCCCATTCTTTTGACCGATTTTAGCAAACTTAGGCTCATATGAAAGAGCATAATTTGCACTACAAAACGCTTATTTGGTTTTAAATTTTTGACTTTTGCTGTCGCCGCTAGATGGCGTTAACTGAAATGGTAGCAATTTTTTGAGTTTTTTTTCAAAAAAAAAAAAAAATGTAATGGTATATTAATTTTTTTATATTTTAAAAGAGGATAAATTTCTCTAAAGTTTAATGAAAAGAATTCATTATCTACCTTTTTTTGAACCGTTGATATTGACCAAAATATAATTTTATTACATTAAAAAATGGCACGCCACTGTTTTTTATTAAAATAATAATCAGTTTTGTAATCGCTTATTAGTTGCTAACAAAAAGAACCTCTTGACTTTTTTTCGTTAAAAAAACGGTTTTGGATTGAAAAAATAAAATAGGTTTACATACTGTTTACAATGGTAATTATAAGGCAACAGTATGTAAACCTATTTTATTTTTTTAAACCAAAACCGAGCGGACGTTTGACAAACTCGAAAATAATTTCCAGCAATTTCTCTTGGCGACTTTTATTATGATTTTTTTTTCTCAAATCTATACGACCAATATCTTATGAGATATGGCCGCTCGCTACCCTTAACTGATCACCCTGTATAATCGTAATATAGCTAATCCCGCCAGTTAAGAATTAGAAAGGGATTTTCATAATTCAACATTGTATGATGCTAACATTCTTTTAACTTTAACCCTTACTAAAAAAAGTGCAATTTTATTTGAAAATTACTATTAAAATTATTCTAAATAATAATAAGCAACTGGTTGTTATGTGACGAAAACAAATTTCAGAGAGAGATCTAAAATTTAGACCAAGTTTTGTTGACAATCTTTCTGTGTTAATAAATGTTTTATTTTTTTCATTAATAAAGACAGATCAGTAAAAAACTTGTTAAGTTAATAAAGAGCTTGGTCTTATTTTAGATCTCAGTACTTTAAGCAGCCGAGATATTTGGATAGGAACTTGGCCCTTATTTTAGGTAAGTGTTTTTAGCGAAATCTCTTTTCTGAGTTCACTTAATGAAAAACATTGTTGGGTATAATATCATGCTTCTTGTTTTTCTCAGTAGATCTTACTCTGTAGGTAAAACCTAACCTTTAGACTGAATATACGCTTATTTTAATGATCTAATACTTACATACGAATTTTCACGTTTCTACTCTAATTTTGATGAGTCCATCAATGAATGAGTGAGTCAGTTAGTCGGTGGGTGATTTTCAAAATCGAATATCTCAGAAACCACTTTTTTACAGCTACCTTAACTACCTCATTTACATACCAAATCTCATAACTTTATGTATAATGTGGAACAATAACAAAGTTATTATAGGAGGGAAAATACGTTAAAACATTTCGTGTAATATATACACTTTCTGCTTCAGGCCGCAACTTGGCTTAGATATTTTTTTTGCAGTAATGACCACATATTTAAAATAACTTACCGATCGTTACAACAATATTAAAACAAATTATTTTAATATAAATTTTTCACATTGTTCTTTTATACTGCTTTAAAATTATTATTTCTCGGATTTAAATAAGATAATTGTAATAAAAACACAAAATCAAATGCGATTTAATTTAAATCGTTCATCCTTGGTACAAAATTAAATTTCTTAGAAAAATAATAAATCATTTCGCTTTAAGGGTATAATAATATGCGCGAAAGAAAAGGCGATTAACAGTCTCTTTTGATGCTTTTTGCAATTTGTCAGAAGTTCGTAAGAAAATTATGAAAAGTCAAAAATTTATTTTTAAGAGTTTGACTTTTGTTTTAATTGTTTAACATTTCTTTTGGTATTTATTTAGGATAAAGGGGCGTTTAATAATCCTTTTTTTCTAATTTTATTTTCTTTGTTAAATTTACAAAAAATGTATGGTTTGTTTTACATGGTAATTTTTTTTTCTTAAATAATACCTATTTATTACAAAAAAATATATATATATATATATATATATATATATATATATATATATATATATATATATATATATATATATATATATATATATATATATATATATATATATATATATATTTATAATATATATATATATATATATATATATATATATATATATATATATATATATATATATATATATATATATATATACAGGGTGTTTTTAATGGATGTCATACTTTTAGGAGGATTCCGGATCGAAAAACGAAAAATCCAATAAACGGGGGCCCTTGCTTGAAAGAACAAAGGGGAAAGTTTTAATTTTGCTTTCGTTTTTTTTAATTATTTTTAACCAAATCCCCGGGTTTTGGGGTCTGGGGGGTTTTTGAGGCGAGAAATTTGAAATTGTCCACGTTTTGATGTTGCTAGGAAAGGGCCGACCCACCTCACGTTTTTTTGGGCGTAAATTTTTTTAAATTAGAAAATTTACCTGTTTATTAAAGAATGTTATATAAACCCTCTGCACAAAAAAATTTTCTTATTTAAGTCTCTAGGAGAGGGTTCTCGAGATAAAACACACTTTAAAGGATCCCACAATTTTTTTATGGAAACAATTTTGGCCAATTGTTTAAACTTTTCATAGTGATAAATTTTAAAATGATCAAGGGCTTTTCAGGGCAAAAGCCCCCGAAAACGCCTCCACCCCTCAATCACCCCCAAAGGTCCCCAATTCCCCAGTGACTTTTGAGGGTGATTTTGGGAGGTTGGAAGGGTTTTCCCACTTTTTAAAAGTTAAGAACTACCACTATGCAAAGTTTCACCCTAAATTCCATTTTCAAAAAATTATGGGATCCTTTTAAAATGTGTTTATCTCGAGAACGTAGATATAAATAAAGTAAAACATTTTTGATGCAGATGGATTTATGTAATATTTTTAATAAACAGGTCAATATTCTAAGCTTAAAAGTTACGGTATCCAACCCGGGAAAGGAGCGGCGGCGCCCTGAGCCCACATCGCCCCCCCCCCCGAAAATCGCCTCAGAACCCCGGAATCCGCCGTCGGTGGAAAGAAAACCAAAGCAAAATTAAAACTTTTAAAACCCTTTATCTTATAACCCAGGGGGGCCCCGGCTCGGTAAAATACCTCCTTCAAATTATGACATACCATTAAGTAACACCCCTTTATATATATATATATATATATATATATATATATATATATATATATATATATATATATATATATATATATATATATATATATATATATATATATATATATTATATATATATATATATATATATATTTTTTTTTTTTTTTTTTTGATTTTAGGGCAAAGTTATGAACATGCGTTTTAAAATTTAATTTCAAATGCCTTTTGTCAAATAAAATTTTTCTACTTAATATTGCACATAATTGAAGAAGAAATTAGTGGAAAATGTTATTATAGTAATTTTTTATTCGCATTTGTTTTGGCTTTAATTTATTGTAAATAAGAGGTAATTAAACCCTATTGTACAAAAGCGTTATGCTGGTTTATTGTTTGGCATAAAAACAAATATCTGACGCTTTTGACAGACAATTAAACTTAACAACGAGTTTCTACAATGTCTTTAAAAATACATTTTGGTTTTAAATGTTTAAAGAAAATATTTATTAACAACGGTATTTGCTTTTTCGTCGTTTGCAAAATGAGTGTTGATAAAAAAAAACGGAAAAAGTCAAGTAGTCACAAGCAATCAGATGGGTTAATTTTAATTCGAAACCTCTCATTATTCTGTAGCTAGTAAAAATTAATATGATTTTTTTATTAAAACTTATCAAAAAACATTAGACGCTTTTCAACGAACTAATAATTAAGGCATGTTATTAACAAACGGTCTAATTTATTTTGTTTCAATGAAAATTTAACAAGATGGCTGTATTTTATTTTACACGTATGCCGCATAATTTTAATGATTTTTTTTGTGATACTTAAATATTACTGGTATTTATTTTGTAAAGGCTTTAATATCTTTAAAAATATAATTTCTTGGAAAAATAATTAATTATTTTTCTTTAGTTAGTATTATAATATGGCAAAAAGAAGAGACGATTAACAATATCTTTTGGTGCCCTTTTCAATTTGTCAAAAGTTTTTTAAGAAAATTAAAGTCGCAAATTTAATTTAGAGAGCTTAACTTGTCCTTTGGCTATTGTTAAAGTTTCTCTTGTATTTATTTTTACAAGATAAAATCTAAACAAAAACCGAGGGGCGGTTGATTAATTATTTGTTAAAACAATTAACATGTTTTTTGTCTCTTTAAAGGTTTAGTTAGTTAAATAGTAATTATTTACCCCACCCTATTTCTTGGTAAACTATTTTTTCAAATTTTGGTAAAAGTACATAATTTTTTATTTTGATTAAACAAGGTAGACATTAAATCTAGATGCAGTACCTTGTCTAACGAGATTAGGCCGCATTTGGTACTTTGGTTGCTTATCGCTGGCAAGTTTAGAGTTCATGTTGTACTTTGATCCTCACTGTATTTAGCACTTATGTTCCGTAAACTATCCTAAATATACTAGACTTTTTTAAATTCTAATATTTTATTCCTTTTTCAGGTAAGTCAAGCGATGATGTATATGGATCCATTATGTATCATAGAAAATGGTAAGATAATAATATTATACATCAAAAATTCAGTTTATAATTTTTTTTAACAACATTAGTGTAAACTAAAAGAATTTTCCAGTATTCTGACACGCATTTTTTTAGATCTTTTGTTACTATAAATAACCGACAGTTCAGTATTTAAATTAAAACCTATTTTACATGTTAATTTCAGGTTAAATTTTTTTACACATTTTTATGCAAAAGAAATGAATTTTCTTATTAGCATAATATTTGACACGTGTTTCTCATAAGGGTGTACACAGACTACCAGACTAATCAATCGATTAATCTTAAGACGTTTTAAAAGCTTACGACTGTTTTTTGCAATTTACAGATTAATTATTTAATATGTTTACTCCTTTTTAGTTTTTTGTGAAAATACTCTATTCGAAACATAAAATAAAATGTAAACTGTCACATTATATAACACTTTGTAAACGATTATGATAATAATACAATTCAATTTTTAACATATATTTTGCGATTTTGAAAATGATAAAAATTAAAATTCGTATTTTAAATGTATGTATGCAAAACCACCTGCTTTTCAAATATTGGGTTTTGTTAAATGGAATTTGGGATTGCAAATGTGTGCTTATTTATCGACATTAAACAAATTCTAATTTTAGCGGATATTAAACGTTCGTTTTTATTGGTTACAGTAAATAAACGGGGGAAAATATTTTATTGGTTGAGTCAAAATGTTTAGCCGTTTTAATTGCACCTCTTCATATGTAAACTGGTTGTTCGCCCGCTCGGACTACATTATTTTGGCCAATTTGTATTTTTTTTTTCTCGCGGGATATTCTCTCTCTCCTCTTCTTTTTCGTCGCGTCAAATCACACCGCATCACGCCCCCGTGCTCCGTTTCTCGTCACACATTTAGCGACGTGGCGTATTATTTTCTAATATCAATGACGTCTGTACTCATACAAACTTTTATTCTTCCTTTTAACCTTTCAGGGGACGAAGTTTTAAAATACAACCACGTCAAAATGGGGATTTTTCCATACAAATTTTATCCTTATTTTAACACCATAAGTGATGTAATTTTAAATATGTTAAAACAAATAATTTTTCATCGTTATCAGTAGCCTACATTCCCATTTTTCCAGAAATAACGAAGAATTTGATACAAATTTTTAGCCCTGATTGAGGGTAAGAGTTTTCTAAAATCCTTTTTTAGCTGACGTCTCCTACTCATTATCTACCTTTGTGCCAAATTTTATCTTCATGGGTCAAGTAGATTTTAAAGACAGTTGTCGAGATATTTGGCCTTAAATTAATTTTACTATACTAATACTACAAATTATAATTTGTAAAAATTTCATTGAAAATTATTAGGACCCTTTTTGTATGAAATTAAATTTTCTTTAATAATAGTGTAGTTAATTTCTTAATTTAACTTTGTAGAGATTTCACCAAAGGGGGCTTAAATTCCTTTTTGGCAGACAGGCCGACTTCCATGCTTTAGCGTGCGAGAAATTTCCCAGCGCCATCTACAAAACGTCGCTGGAAGAAATTGGAACTACGCTCCTCCGACTGGCGGCCCCGGCGGTACAGTAACCTTTTTCTGTATAAATGAAAAAATCGATATTTTGGGTTTTTACTGTGGTACTAATACTGTCGACTCTTTATGCAGCGCTTTGTAGGATAAATCAATACAGTTGGCCTTTGTTATACAAGGTTAACATTTTTACAAAGTTTTAATTTTATTTGGGTAGTTTTTTAAAAAAATTGGGGGTTAAAATTTGATATTAATTTTACATTTTGTGCTGATGTATGATACTTCTTTTGAATCCACTCTTATTTGACAGAAAAGGGTTTAAAAAATACCAATGTAAATTAGCTAAGATTCACATTATAATATTGTGCAAAAAGAATTATAGAGACTTATTAGACTTCAAAAAGTTGGTTGAAATTACTAATAAAAAAAGTAAATTTCAATAATAATGGTTTGCCCAAAAATATTTAATTAATAATATACCTAATCAGAGTTAAATATCTTAATTAAAAGTAAATGAGATGAGATCATGGCAAATTATTGAAAAAATTCGTTAAAATAAAATTAACACATGTAATTGGGATATATTACAGTTTTTCCTTTTTTATCTATTATATATTTCCTATTAAATATCTACAAAGTTAGTTAAAGAAATTAACTACACTATTGTTAATAGTCCGTACAAGTATTGGGCATACATTTCCAAATGTTTGTAACATTATTTAAACTCGGCAAGTCTGTTGACACCGTAAGTTGAGAGGAGTATGCTTCGCCCTTTGGTCAGTAGATGGCGTTGCCCCGTCTATTACCCTTTTTTTTCCCTTTTTTTTTTGTCATTCATCTTTTGTGTGTAGCTTTTGTCATTTATAAAAAAATTACAGAAAAACAAGAATTTTATGAAAAAATTAGGTCTAGTGACCCGTACTACCTCGCCGGTGTGAGTTGCGACTTTGCCGCAATGGACACATTTGTAGAGCATTCAATTCTCGAAAAACCCCGTCTTTGGACGAGACGATAACATAAAATGTTGCTGAGGTAAAGAAATTAAAAAAAAAAGGATCAAAGTTTACGTTTTTTTTAAATGGAAAATCTTTAGACGTTTTGAGCGAGTACTTAATATTATTATTAAGGGCTGAAAATTTCACGATGAAACCGAAAAAAATTTAAAATTTCACCCATATATATATATATATATATATATATATATATATATATATATATATATATATATATATATATATATATATATATATATATATATATATATATATATATATATATATAAATATATATATATATATATATATATATATATATATATATATATAAATATATATATATATATATATATATATATATATATATATATATATATATATATATATATATATATATATATATATATATATATATAATATATATATATATATATATATATATATATATATATATATATATATATATATATATATATATATATATATATATATACATATTACATACAAGTTAGGTCAAATTAGCAAAGTTGTGTAGATTTTTACGCTGATTACAATAGGGAATCATAAAAAAACAAATGAACATCAGATGTACGGGTTATTCACAATTTTTTTTTTTTTAATGCAACACCCTATATTTGTTACTTTAATTCAAATGAAAATGTAATTTTCTATAAAATTGGTTATTTACATTTTTTTCCTAAAATGAAAAATAGCGGAGTTATTTTAAGTTAAATGTATTTTTCCATAACTGGACGCAGGCAGCCATGGAATTCTTAAAATAGCATTTTTTTTACAAATTATCGTAGTATGCTATGACAAAAATAAAAAAAAAAAAAGATAACATATGTATCCGCATGATATTTTAGTGACAACTAGTAAACCATAAGACAACAGTTCATTTATGCTACTGTTGAAAACTGAACTGAAAATCCAAACTTTTGGATTTTCTATAGCAGCAGGAAATTCTTTGAAGCAATGATACTAACTTTAGTAATAGAGGCATGTTTAACCGAAAGAACCAACATTATTGGAGCATTACAATCTTCTGCGCCATCATCCTTTCAATCCACAAAGATGTTTTTGCTTAAACATATGGTTGCTGCCTCATTGGATCAAAAATTGTTGGGCCTGTGTTTTATAAAGGATCTTTAACAGGCAAACAATATCTGAATTTACTAAGAAATGTTTAAAGGATTTTTTGGATGATGCCAATATAGCCATTATTAGCATAATGTATTTTATTAATGTTACTTAGTTATGGGTTATTAAAAAAAAAAAAACTAAAACTACGATTTTTATTATTTACCCAAGTAATTAGGAGGTTTGACAAATTATATCCTTTATGGCGAACTTTATTTAAATTTGGTTTCTGACATGGCTACTTCGACATAATTTGTAAAAAAAATGCGATTTTAAAATTCCATGGTTTTAAGTTACAAAACATTTAAATTAAATACTTGCTATTTATCATCTTAAAAAAATGTTAATAATCTAATTGTATTAAAGTAATTCTTATCAATTAACTAACAAATAGCATTTAAAAAAGTATATTTTTGTGAATAAATCATTAAATCTGATGTTTTAATCATGTTTTTTTAAAATTATCGTCATTGTAATCACGAAACTTTTTATACCTAATTTTTATAGATTTTAAAGAAAAAATTAGAATATTGCATAAACTTAATTTTGAAAAGATTTATATATATATATATATATATATATATAAAATATATATTTATATATATATATTATATATATATATATATATAATAATATAATAATTAATAATATTTTCGCCATTTTAGATTTTGTGTTTTTACAAAACGTTGTATTTTTAAAAACATATTGAAATTTTCATGTTTCGTGACATTTAACTTCTTAATTTTTTTAATAACATTTTTAGTAAAATCTGCGTTAGACTGCAAACGGCTTAAATAAAAAAGAATGTTGGTATTATTTTAAGAACTTCTCATTTCAATCCCGTGCATTTTCGCATTTTGTATGCATCAGTTGGCCTGACTATTTATTTAGTTATTTAGAAGCGCTGTTTCTCTCGAGTTTAAGAAAAAGCAATATTAATATAATTAAAATTAAATACGCCTTATTCCGACGATTCTTATCGTGACTTTTTAAAATTAAAATTCCTGCAAAAATAATAAGTAACGTTTCTTTTGCGAGTATTATAATAGCAAGAAAAGGCGGTTAAGAGAAGTCTTTCAAGCGCATTTATTTATCAGATTTCTTTTTTAAATTTAAAGTTGGGAACTTCTGTAACAGTTTTAATGAGTGGTTTCTTATATTTTTACTAAATATTAAAGGTTATATTTTGGTTACTATAGATATTTTTTAAATTTGTTATAACGTTTTTTTATTTGTTATGCTTTTATTTTTAATATTTTAAAAGGATTATAATTCATATATATATATATATATATATATATATATATATATATATATATATATATATATATATATATATATATATATATATTATATATATTAGTTATTAGTAAATGCAAAATTTTCACATATAGCAATCTACATCATTTTATAGTTGTATGTTTGTATGTTTGTCCATGCTTTTCTCCAAAACTAAATTGTGACCATTCTTTTTTTATTGGCTGGTATTTACTTTTACTTGGGGAAAAGTGAAGATTTTATTGAAATCGGGTTAGTAGTTTTCATGATATGGGCTAATAAGTGTAGATATAACGGCCTGGCCTATTGATACGCGCTACAGGTGTGATGTCAAAGGGAAACATATCAAGACTCAAGACCTTGATCAAATTCAACAAAATATTTAAATATTTACAACAAACCTATTAGTACTTATTACAAAAGTTTTTAGTTAAAACAAAAGTTATAAAGTCAAAAGGTCATTAAAAAATATCGATTTGACATGAATAAATACACAGCTACCACTCGAAATTGGACTTAAAGAACACAGAAAACATACGGAACTAGGTAAAACGTCAAGGTCAAAGATTGCCAAAGATGTATGATCAAAACAACACTACATACAATGTTCGAAGTGAACATTATTTATACAGGAACTAACTGGAAGAAAAGAAAATTTTAAAAAGCTGCAATAATTCCAAGTAACCAGAATGTATTTAGCCAGCCTAGTATTAACATTCTAAATATCTGGCAGCCGTTGTTGAACCGTGACAAATCAGTCAAGCTTCGATAAGCAGCTGATTGTGTAGTATTTTTAGTTATTAATTGAACAAGGTTGCATATACATATCAACCGAAACGTCGTGATCTATTTAAAAATAAAGATAATGAAAGTCGAAAATTGTAAGTAAATATAGTATTTACTTAAGGGTAACTTGCACAAGTTAATCTTCAAATAACTATCTAGATTTTAGCTACATTACATGAAATACATCTTTTGTGATTTCTTTTTATATAAATAAAATGGTTTCAGTATCTTCGTAAATATAAACTTATTTATGGAACAGTTCCTGAATAAACAATACATAGGCTTTCGCCGTGAACCCACCTCGGCCCTTGTCCCTTTTAGGGCAAACACCTTTCTTGACCCAATTTACTTAAGGTTACGTATTCATGAATGTATATCTTCCCTCGGTTACCATACATAATATATTAAGAATTGGCAAATATTGTGTTTTTGTTAAAGGAGATAGGAGACTAAAATTTTGAAAAATCTGAAAAAAAACATATGACAGATAACATTGGGCGTCCCCCATCTCGACCCGATGCATCAAGTATAATACATTAAATTCGCCCATCTCGGCCCGAGGCAAAATGTTACCCACATTTAAACCGCCCTTTTCGGCTCAAGAAAATGTTTAAATAATTTATTAAAATAAGCTACAAATCCTAGTTTTATAATAATAAGGTGAAGAACATAGATTTTGATGCAAAATAAAAAGAAAGTAAATCTCAATTTAATAAAAAATAAAACTTTACAGTGACATAACAATAAAAACAATATTTTTATCTGCCAGACTTCTAAACCTCTCTCGTTTCGAGGACAAATGCCTCATTGACCCCAAGACAATATCATTCTCTCGTATATTCATATTTCGCCTCGCCAATTCTCCCGAGGTCTGTCTTTAATGAAGTCGAATTTCGGGACAAACAAGACCAATTTCATAGGCGCACACCTGTGCCGAAATGCCACCTCCGCTTTTTATTAAAACCCTAAAATAGCTCGTGCCCTTCTTTATACTATATTGTGAGGGAAAACCGCTTACCCGATACGCCTCGGAATGGGCATTGTTGTGTTTTATTGTTTTCGCTCGGAAGATTCTCTGCGTCTTTTGTTTTCGGTAATTTCGGAGGTTGTACCGCGCGTGAATTCGAAACTTGTTTAAGTGGAAGGACCCTTTTTCGTTCCATTATTTATTTTTTATTTCGCGTTGACGCGTTTTCGTTTAATTTGGCCTGCGAATAGTCCGGTTATAGTATGTTTTTAACAAGTGCGGAAAGTAATACCTTTACGACGCGCAGCGGAGTATAAGCAGCCAAGAGCGAAAAAGTTACTTTCCGCCAAGTGTTAGGAACAATATTTTTTCTACAAGCGAGAGGAAAAACCAACATATTTTTAAAGATTTATTATTAAAATAATATTTATTAACGAAGAAATTTATATCCTAATAATTATTATTAACATTTATAGTAAAAGTGCAATTGGTCGCAAATTTATTGCTGACGCAAGTTGCGTTGGGTTCTTGATGAGCCAATCTTTTGCAACTATGGAAGTAATTTCTTGAACCGAGACGTTTAGTACATTGGAAGATGGCATTGACGCGACCGTTGTTTCTGGATAGTGGAAGGAGTTTCGGTAAAGTTGAGTGTTATGTTTGAAATATCGTTTCTAATAAATTGAATTCTCGAGGTATCCTTCAGCGACTGATGTAGACTTCCAGCCTCCAAGACGTTTAATGTTGGATATTTGTTCTCCGGAGTTTGCGAGAAATGTTGCAGAGGACCGGCGAAAGATATGCCCAGTATACAATTCCGGGTTAGGAAGTTTGAAATAGGCCACTATTTCCGGTGAAATTTTTCAAAGGTATTAATGCCAATACATTGTACTGTACACAATCCGTGTTTATAGTTCACAAAAAATCGCCTGTATGGTGTTGTCGGCTTTCTTAAACTGGCGTACTTTCTAAATAGATTCAAAATTTTTCATTTTCGGCATCTCTAGAAATGACAAAGCTTCTAGAGCTGTGATTTTTTGAGTCTGGGATGTGTATCAATACTAAATTTCCTTGGTTTTCAAAATGTTCCAGATATATTTTTGTTAACTTCTCTCTACGACAAGCACCCGCTAAGCCAAAAACTAAGTATCATCTGGCGCTTCATCCATGAATTTCGATATTTCTTCTTTTAAAAGGACTTTAGCCTTTTTGGGTCTAAAACCAACGCTTTGTTTTTTAACGTAGGCTGTCATTTTGAAAAACTTGCTTAAATCTATGTTCTTTCGTAACTTAATGATACATTTTAGCATAGAGTATCTAGACCATAATGTATTGGGTTTACATGTTTTTGATAAATAAGAAAAATAGGGCAGAAAAATATCTTCTTTAAAAGACTTCACACCCTTACTTTGACACCAGCTCTCAAACATAACAAATTATTTCTCCTACCTGTGACGAGATTCATAGATGCATTACGTTTTCTGGTAGTCAATGCTGGTAAATCGTTTGTTTAAAATCCTTAAAAATGTTTCTCCAATTTAGGTTGAAACTGCGTGACAGAAAATTAATTTTTGATAGATGCATAAACAATATTATTTGGTTTGAATTTTGAAACCCATTTATGGATTTTTGAATATAAATTTATACATTTATTAACAATCGTGTTTATATTACAAATAATTATTTTTGGTTATTAAATGATTTATTTTATTTAATAAATGTTATAAAAAGACTGCAAATTACAAATCTTATTTCTTAATGATCTAACTTTATAAGCAAAATTTGCCTTGTTTAATAATTCAGATATATTATTTATGTTCCAAAATAAACTAAAAGATTTCTACTTTTCGCACTAGTGGAAAAAGTATTCCCCCGCGATTAGTGCGAAAAGTATGTTTTCTGCACGCTTGTAAAAAAAGTGTTTATAGGTGTGCCGCCTTTCGGAACAAAATGCGTCTGAATGAATGTACTTTTAATAAGACACCAAAAATCTGTCCAAGTGCGAATTATTTTAATTTTTGGCAAAAATATTCTTATGTACCAGGAGCAAATTCTGAAGAGCCATATCGTGGGATTTTGGAAACTAGTATAGAAATCAGAGCGGTCAGATTAAATGAAGACATTAGTTGCGCGATTTGACAGTAATCAAGAATTCCTGTAAAAGTTTAAAAATTTTTTCGAATCTTCTCTTACTCTTAAAAAAAGTTATTTTACCGATTTCATTTATCTTTGAACTGCCATCATCTCTCTCTCTCTCTCTCTCTCTCTTCTCTCATAAAAAAATAAAGTTAACGATGGCAGCTCAAAGACGAAAGGTCGGTGTCTAAATTAACACTGTCTTGTAGAACAGTAAAAGTAGCTATAAAAATGTAAAAATTATTTTGTATTATCTATTCAAATACAGTCAATAAAAATAAAAATAAAGTCGCAATATTTTTTTTCAAAAGTCTTCGCAACTATTCAAAATTTTTAAACTTTTAAGGTGACATTTTGATCAGTATAAAATCGCGTAACTTTGTTCCTTCATTTAACCGACCTTCTATCTCTTTAAGTTTCCGAATCCCAAGATGAGGCTCGAATTTGGGACACCCTGTACAATATACTATTTCCAAAAGTTGTCTGTTTGGTACGCCCATGTAAAAATTTCAGCAGGCCACTGTAAAAAATACCTAAACTTTTATTGAGCTAAGCTTTGTATAGCCATTTGGAGAAAATTCAAACGAGTTTTAATATGGCCGGTCCCGAAACAAATTACCTGCAGTTTAATAGCCCATTTAAGAAAATTTGCCAAATTTAGCCTTAATAAATTCAAGACTTTACCTTATCTTAACGCGCCTCGGGCCACCGAACGGCTTCAGCATCGTTCCTGCGCCTCTCTCGCAGGAGGCGAACTAATCCGGATGGTGCAGGAGCGACTCACCTGAATTAAAAACAAAAATGTTAATTAAAACTAATACATTATCGTCCTCGCTATCGTTTAAATTCTGATTAGAGATTTGGTATTTTGAAAATACAAGGGTCGCAGCAGAATTCTTTGTCCCAGTAAATAAAATTCGCGTTTTTGTAACTCAATAATTTTCTTTTTATATATTACTTCCCTTAAGATTATTTTTAAATAGCTTGGTGGCCAGTTACCTTAATTGGTTAAAATATCGTAACTTGTTGCTCAATAAGTTCGTGGTTTTAGTTTTCCAAAAATGGTAGTAGTTTTTTATGAACGCGTATGAAGTTTTATGTAGATCTCGCAGCTCATTCGTTTTTTTCAGCTATTTAGAATGCATATGCAGCATGCACGCGATTTTTTTTTTAACTTAAAAAGCGGTTTTCTGTTAATAACAAAATGGCATGCAAAACAAAATCACAAAAGTTTGCAGCTTATTTTTGCAACTTTAATGTTTGTTTATCATACGAGGTGCATGTACAACATGCATGCCACTTTTTATTGAAGATAACAATGCTATTTTCCTAATGAAATACTAAGTGGCAAACAAAATTATAAAAAAATCCCGAGTTTTTACATACTAAACATTAAAAATAAATTATTCAATTATATATATTTTTTTATTTGGTGCAGCCCTTTTTTTTCTTTTTCCCTAGAAACCGGCTACCGGAGGCAGCGCAGCCTCTTGGCTTTTGTGCCTAATCTTCCATTATCTTCTACACCAATCCTTCCATTTGTTTTGTACCTTCTATATCTGTCTTTTGTAATTCAACGCTTCACATTCACACAGGATGTGGTAGGCTGTTTTTTACCGCCTCCATGTTATACAATGTTGAAATTAGAATAAGAAGCACTACTTGGCTGCGAAAAAATCCAATATGGCGCCCATATGAAAAAGTAAAGTTGATGATGATTTATCAACTTTACTTTTTCATATGGGCGCCATTACATTTTGTTGTAGCACGGTATAAACGTTATAGCTATGTTCGCGAAACCCATTTCTGTAAAATATCTGTTCAGCTTATCTATTTTGCCAATTACTAATATTTTATTGTTTACAAAAAAAATGACGTTCGCCGGAATCAAGGCCAACTGAGAAAATATTTGTTTTTTGAAATAAATGAGGTTATTAACTCTTAAATTATAACATGTTATACATTGTTGAAATCAGAATAAAAAGCACTATTTGGCTGCGTAAAAATCCAACATGGCGTCCATATGAAAAAATAAAGTTGATGATGATTCTAAAAACTCAATACGTAGAAAATAAAAATTGACTACACGGTCATATTCTACAAAGAGAGTTGCTTTGAAGAAGTTTTTACAGATTTGAAAAATATTCACTCATAAAAAAAATATGGCCGATTTTCGAAAATGCATATTTCAGGTTTTTTCAAAATTTATCAAAAACTTGAATAGATAAAACCATTTAGTAAACGGGATTAGCTTACTAACATAATTGTCCAAAACTTTCCCCATTTAACCGATTTTCTATCTATCGTGGTTTCCAAGATCCCCATACATTCCCCACCAATTTGGGACACACTGTATATACACATTGATGATATTTGGATGAACCATTTTTGAGATATTTAAGCTTAAAATATAAATTATTAAAAAAAAAACACATTAGTATTGAAAAAGGTATGAAAATAATAAAACTGTTTTAATAAATTTGACGTATTGATATTGTAAAAAGTTAAAATTTATCATTTTAACAATTAAAAGTAGTTTGTATTGCTTTTTTTTGTCGATGGGCTATTCAGAAGAACAATCATTAACAACGGGTACCATCTATAGATACTATTAAATACATAGTAAGAAACTTTATTGAACAAAAAAGCTTTAAAATGAAGAAAATGACTGCAGCACGAAATGAAAACAAAGTTTTGGATAACCTCGTTTCTTTAGGATAATTATTATATTTTTTCTATTAGACTAGCACTAACTACTTTTAATAATTTTAGAAAATTCTGAAATATCAATCTCGGATGCGGCATCTGAAAATAGATTATAAAGTTAATTTAACCTTAAAATTTTACAAATTTTACCCTTATAAATGTATGTCCGTTCAGAATCTTCCTAAACAAAACACGCAGGATCGACCTAAGTATGCATTGGAAATAGCTAGGTTTATGCAGCAGGATCCAAAGTTTTTAAATAAAATTCTATTTACCGACAAGTCTTCCTTTACTTTAGCAGAAATGTTTAATCACAAAAATAAACATTATTGGTCCAGGAAAAACCCTCACCAAATTCAGCAACATAACAATTTTATTGTTTCCATGGCTTTCTTGATACTAATGTGAAAGTTTTTTGTAATTTATATACAATGTATATACAATGTATATATATTTGAAATCAGAAAAAAAAGATCTTTCGTTGTGGCGCATAATATACAGGGTGTTTTATTTAAAAAAGTTAAAGTTGCCTATATTTTTTCATTTTTTTATTGCGATATATTTTTACTAATAATTTCAAAAGATAATATGGAAAAAGTACTACAATTTTTATATAAAACATGTTGTTCTGTCTTTAAAAATAAAGGCCTCAGAAGCCACGTAAATATAATCAAAGATCCTGTAAATGATAGCGGCGGTCAAACACCCTACTTTTTTTCTTAAGTTAGGGTTAACTATCAACCCTTAAACTGGCATGCGAGTCCAAATTATCTATATTTTATTATCTCAAAAATTATCCTTACATAAAACTAGTTTCTTTATTACAGAGCGACCGACTTGGCGGTTATCGCGCCAAAATTACACAATTGTCCGGCTTTAAATCATCGCGAATACGACCGAGAGAAGTTCGGGGTTAACCGCGCGAGAGAGGGAAAATTTAGGAGATCAGGTGCCTCGGGGACTCAAAATGCAATTAACCGAGCCTCAAGAAACCAGAGGTTAACATTTGGGTTGCAATAAACAGGTTGGAGATGAGCAATGTGTGGTTTAACGGGGGCCGAGGGTTAAGTTTGTAGAATTTTCAATTAGTTGAATGGCCTCTTGTCTAGCTTTATGTGCTTTTGATTAATTTAAGGTAATAAATAAAGTGGGGTAACAAAGCGTATTTATGTTTATTTTATGTGCTATTTAAGAGTAAAGATTGTCTAGACAAAAGTGGTTTCTTTTCATAAAAAAATTATAAAATTTTGTTAGAAATAATTTTGTTATAAATAATTATAGCTTAAGCTAAGCAGCTATCCTCGTATTTGTAGTATAGTTAGGCACCTGAAAAATAACGCTGAAAAACAACAATAAAGTAATATCAAAGAAAAGTTTATAAAAAAATCAGCAAAAAGTGCGTATCATAATACGTCATATTATGTAAAATTGATTTGGTAGTTAAAAAAAACCTGGAAACCGGATAAAAATATAATGGTCAATGCTATGATTATTTTTTAAAATATATCCAAAATTTCAAGATTTAAAAAAATAAATAATGACAGTGCATAATATATTTCAGTCCAAAAACATAATTAGGAAATTTTGCATTTATTCATTTATAAAAGTCCTCTACAAATTAGGCTCAATTTTAAAATTTCTCTAATTTAAAGGACTTACGAGCTATTCTGTTATCTTACGAATAAAAATAAAAAGAAAAGTTATTTTGAAAGTTGGTATTAGACTCGAGCCCCTAAAAATACGTTCTAACTTACGATATTGTGCCTAATTTGAAAACATTATCTTAAGCCTTCAACACTGCGAAATTGCCCATTTCTAAAAGGCACAATATTCGCCGCGACCGCTTTTTAATCCGTAGTTTAATTTCGGCACCTCATTCCCGGTTTAAATGAAGCTGTAAAAATGTCTTGACACCGCAAAACGATCCGCCAATTCCGATCCTACACTTCTTATTGGGACGTTTCCTTTTCGCCATATTAAACCATGGGCGTCGATTCAGGGACGTAGACTAAAGTCAACACAAAAAAATATATATATATATATATATATATATATATATATATATATATATATATATATATATATATATATATATATATATATATAATTTTATTAAATTTATATATTATATTTATATAATTATAGTTTCGTAATTATATATATATTATATTTATAACACAAATAAATCTATACAAAAGTTTTATTAAGCAATTTTCATTTAATTTATTAATTAGACGTTTCCCACTGAAAGCACTTCATCGGTATATTGATTTTTTTATAACACAAATCAATCTGCAATACAAAAATTTTTTGATTAAATTTTAACTTATTAAATTTAATCTTACCTTAAAACTTAGGAGTTTCCCACGAAAAACACTCACTTGTGCTGTTGTGTAATGAACATTTAAAAACTTGAAGTCACAAACAAACACTTAACATTTAAAACAGATATATACACTAAACGGTCTTTGTTTCAACTATTTTTTTAATTATTATTTATTTTTTGATAGTTTATAGAACTACTAGCACCATCTTACCATTTTACCAAAAAGAATAATTATGTGTTTAATATCAAAAACTGTAAAATATATTTAAAATAGCAGTGAGGTAGAGTTCTTTGTATATAGATAATAATACTGAATTCTTTTTTATGTGTTTTATATATATATAAATATATATAGATAATAATATAATTTTTTTTTATATATTTTTATATATATATATATATATATATATATATATATATATATATATATATATATATATATAATATGTATTATTCCATCATTAAAGATGTCCCTCATTCTATGCTCTGTAAGTTTAGAGTAAAAACATAGGAGAACGATTTTGCCAAGAATTAAAATTCTCATAAGATAATTAGAACCGAAATCTGAGATTTTTTTTATATATAATTGTTTGTAAATAAGAAAAACAAAATCCATGCATTTGAAATGAAAATATTGAGCTTAATTTGTGGGAGTTTTTTTATATGAACAATTCCTCTCATGTATAAATGATCCCATTAGAAAACACAAAAATCTTAGTTTGCTATCGGCTAAAAAGAAAGGAAAAGAAATGCAACTGGATAAAAAAATGGATAAATTTCGACTAGGTACGTTACCATGGTAACAATTGGAACTTCTTTGTTAAAGCGTCCGGTACGTCAGATTGAAAGGTTACGTTGTCAGAAGTAGTTTTTATCATGTCCTGATTCGGAAATACCTGCGACGCAGAGATAGAAAGAGAAATAGAAAATAGTATTCCTAAAAATACAGAGAAAAGTCAGTCATCAATTTGGAACTAATTTGGCATATTTTGCAAAGAGCGAAATTTTGATGGATGTTTTTCTGTTGTATTCTTAAAAAAAATTAAGTTCAGTTGCAAAAAAATAACCGGCTAAATCTGAGCTCTTATGGTATTACCCCCGGAAAAACTTTAGAGATACATTTAGTTGAATCAAAACAAAAAAAATAATAATTTCTTACAAAAACATGTATTTCTTATATTTTTCAGATATATTGTTAAAAAGATCTGAGCGTAAGCTGCGTACTGATTTAAAAAAATTAAATCCGCGATGATAGAACCTCTTAATATTAAAATTATTAATAGCTCAAATTTTAAAGATAACTTTATTTAGTGATCTGAAATAACATTATCGGAGTTCCATTGTAAAGATAACTTTATTACAAACCCGGTGGTATAGGGTGTCCTGCAAAAAATCTGTCAATAATCAGGGTTTCCAGGTTTTAAAGTTTTTTGTTTAATTTTGAGATTTAAAAATTTTTGTCAGCCCTATTTACAAACTGGAAAAAAATGCTGGAAAGTATTCTTGCTTATATAAATGATTAAAAAATAACTATTGAAATGACACAGAGTGTACCAAAAAATTGTAGTAATTTCTTTAATTTTAAATTTTAAAAAATTCCAAAGGCTTTATTTATATCAAACATTTTTCGATTTTTTTTAATTTATCATAGCTCTAAGCATAATTTTTATAGCAACCCTTTAGCGATACTTTTATTTATATATTCTATTTATTTATTTCAATGTTAAAACTAAAAAGAAAATTCTCTGTACCATGTCAAAAATTTAAATGCTGGACGACGCTGTGCCAAGTTTTCTTCGACGCCGCGTAGGCTAATTGACTTTGAGAAAAGTTTTCTCCCCTTTCCTGCACTCCTGGACCTATTTGACTTTAGAAACGCACATTTTCACGAGCGTAAAAGCGTCATTACGCGTAAATTCCATCTAAATGCTCATTTCGCGATGGGTTTCGGTGGGATTAGGGCTTGTCAGAAGCTTTAAAAGAACTTTCAATTGCGTACTCAGTTTTCATAAATATAATTCTGGGGGCCGATTCTTGTTTACAGATGCTTTTAATAACCGTGTCGGCTGTTTTTTAGGTTGTTTAAAGTTTTAGGAATTACGAAACGAATAAGAAAATAAACGCTAATAATATAGTAGAGGAGTAACGTAGCAGTTGCTAGCAAAAGATTGCATTTAAAAACTTAAAATGAAATACATCCTGGCCTTCAATTAAGGTGCAGAGAAACAAAAATGTATCTTCCTCCATCTGCGATTTCCCGCGGCCTCAGAGACCCATCTAAAAGCGAGAAAGCCAGTTGATATCCTGAGGGATTTTCTCCTGCAGAGGCAATGCATATAAGATGGCAGTATTCAGTCGCCACGGAGGAGAATAATTTCCCGTGCCGTGTGCATTTTACGTAGTCCGTTAAATATTTACGAAACCCGTAAAATTTCGAGGGAATCGTGAAAGGTAAACTGGAAAACAGGGAAATTGGTTGTTTCGCGTCTGCATTTTCTAAACATGTTCGCCTAAATGCCTCCTGCATGGAGTTAGAGGTGAAATATCTGAGCGTTGTTTTCTACGTTTTTTGACATAGGTACAAAATTTGCTGAAATACGAGAAGGAAATACAACGCAAATTTGCTGGCGTCCTCGTGCATTCTTAAACATCCAAGTGATGCAGTTTTCTTGTTTTGTTAGTTTTCCAGCCAAAGTTATTCGTCTAAAATGTGAAGTCTCATTTAAATTTAATTGTCTTACATATTACACTGAAATATTTACTTTATGAAGCTGCCTAAGAACTTTATATACTTATGGTCCTTTAGGAGCTATAAATATGTAATAGAGCAAGTTTGTAGGTTAAAATGGTTAAAGATAATTAAAACAATGAAAAATTCAAGAAAAATTGGACATACAGGGTGTAAAAAATATGATACATACGATTTTCATGAGTAATATGAAGCTTAAAACAAGTCAAGACAGTGAAGCAGCTACTCTAAATCAACCTTTATTAAATCAAGTTGAACATTAGAGGTAACTAGAGCCATCTCATCAATAAATCCTAAAACAACAATCTCAGTACCCACAGGTTCAGATGTTAATGTGCGCCGTGTAGGTGTATTAGGAAGAAATATAAGTTGCTTATAACAACACCCTTAGTGGAAACTGGCCTCCCATTTCAAGTAGGTGACGTGCAGCAAGACTGAAAACATGATTTTAAAGAAGCGCACTATTTTTACTCAAATTGCAAGATTATAAAGGAATAAAAATTCTGGAGGCTTGTTATGTAAAATAATAAAAAAAATAGACTTTTTTGGCATAAAAGCTCTTTAATGAAAAGAAAAAGAAAAAATCCACGTACCCCTCCAAATAAATGGATAACTCCGTTTTCAGCCAAAACTACTACACTGTTTTATTCTTGTTGGGAATGATCACACCTATTTGGGCCGTAGATACCTTGACAGTGAAGCAGCCACCTTTTGAGGATTTACCCACACCTTAGGATCGGGGACGCGGAGACGGTGGGGGGGACCAAAAACCCCATACCACAATTTTGTAGCCCATTAAAAAAATTATATTTTATTTAGGTTCTTCCAAATTAGTAGGTGACGCAGCAAGATAAAACAGATTTTAAAGAAGCGCACTATTTTTATAAATTCAAGTTATAAAGGAAAAAATTCTGAGCTTGTTATGTAAAATTATAACAAAAAAATAGACTTTCTTTTGGCATAAAACTCTTAATGAAAAAAAAAAGAAAAAATCCACTCCTCCAAAAAATGGATAACTCCGTTTTCAGCCAAAACTACTACACTGTTTTATTCTTTTGGGAAGTCACACCTATTTGGGCGTAGAAACCTTACAGTGAAGCAGCCACTTTAAAGTGTTTTTCGAAAACCTTAGGGGTCGAAGGACCGAGACGGTGGGGGGAAAAAACCCCACTACCACAATTTTCGAAGCCCATTAAAAAATTTTTTTTGGTTCTTCAAATTCGGTGTATCGATGCGATGTTGTTTCGATTGAACCTACGGGAAAAAAACGTGTTCGGTAAATTTTTCTTCAATTTTAATAAAATTTAACATGAAAAAATAAATATTGGGATCTGTTGTAATATTAATGTAAGAATTTATTTTAGTAAGAATAAATTTATTTGGGTGACTAAAAAAATATTCTCTTCTGCAAAATCACTTATATTGAAATGTGTTTCTATACTTGTCGCAAACATGGAAAAAGTTAATGGAAAATTGCTGTTACATTATTGAAAACGGAGTTAATTGCATTTTGAACGCAATTTATTGAAACCTATCCAACTAATATCATATTATAACATCATCATTTATTTACATCTACGCGCCGTAGCGGCGTTATAGATAGTTCGATTAACTAAACAAATAGTATGCATTCGGCCCCCACTGTAAAATAGTATTTTGGACTCGTACAGTTGTTAATGTATTCGCGGGAAAGCAAATAACATGAATCAGCGACAAATTAGTCATTTGCCGTATCGACCGAAAATAAATAGGTAATTAGTGAGTATAGATCATGTGGTCGAAACGAAGCGGGTGATTGGTTGGAGATGTGCCAGTACTGATGTAAAAACGGACCCTGTATATTGACATAAATACATAAATCATTATTAATGTTACACAGAATCTATAGGTATGTCGAAATACCCAGAACTACTTACATACCTTAGTTAAATCACACATTGCATAGGTATTTGTTTATAAAGAAATATTTATTTAGAAAATATGTGATAATCCTGAGAAAACGCTCTCAGATCATTTATCTGACATCAAAAGCTGACACTTTTCGTTGGATCAGAAATTCTCGGCAACCATGTAACCAGAACTTATTCAAAATGTTCAAAATGATGTTTCATGCCCAACGAAAGTCTACCAAATTGTTACTATTTTCTATAACAAAGCTATGGAATTTTTATTCCTTTATTATATTGCAGTGCAGTTTGGGTGAACATACTGTTATTTCTTATGTGTAAAATCACGTTTGCAGGCGTGCTGCACGTCACCTACTAGGAATAGCAAAACTACTCATTCAAATTTCACTTATCCATGACCCAATGGAAGGCCAGTCTGTAAGGGTGTTATTGTAAGCGACCTCTGAATAATTCTTCGTAATACAACTACCATGGCGCATCTTAACATCTTAACCTGTCGCTACTGAGATTGGTTGTTTTAGGGTTTCTTGACGAGATGGCCTAGTTTCAATTTAACTTTGTTTGATTAAGGTTGTATTTAGTGGCTGCTTCACTGTCTACGGCCTACATTCGGTGTGATCATTTCCAACAAGGATGAAAAGGGGTATAATCGTTTTCGCTGAATCCGGGTTTATTCATTTATTTGGAGGCTTTGTAATTTTAAAGCAAACGACTTTAAATAACATGGGAAAAAGGTTCTCTTGTACTTTGGAATTTTGTAAGTAACTTAGGAGATAATGTTTTTAAACAATCAAAACATATTTTTTTAGAAAATAACGCTTTACAAAAAAGGCATCCTACAAATTTTTAATATATTAATTTTTATATTTTTCTAATTTGCCGACGCAATCATCAACTTTATGAGAAAATTTCCTGGAACATTTTTGTAAAGCATTAATTTCCATAACGTTTTTTAAAAAGTTTTAAAATTTTAAAATTTAAATAATTTGCGAAAACTAAAAAATAAAAAAGTTATCATTCTATTGCTTAAAATTAATCATTATAATAAAATAAAGACTTTACGACCTGTAAGAAATATTAAATATTTATAATAGGTAAGTAAAGTAATTTGAATGCTCTTCAAAAAATATCCCATGAAATTTTCATATAAAGTTGATGGTTGAGTCGGAAAATTAAAAAAATGTAAAAATTTAATCTCAATCCAACTTTAACGTTGGATAACTTAAAAAAAATAAATATATCAAAATTTGTAACAGACTTTTTTGTAGATATTAATTTAAAGAGCTCTAACTTTTACAGTACTTTTTTTTCACTATTTTTAACAATATCTTTAATATAACTAAGAAAAAAAATGTATCGGTTTTTTTAAAACAGTTTTATATATATATATATATATATATATATATATATATATATATATATATATATATATATATATATATATATATATATATAAATTAAATTCTTTCGGAACGAAGTAAAAACTTTTTATTTAAGCCGAGCTAATTATTTCCCAAATTTATTTTTCTAGATCTTAAGAAATAATCAATTGCATTAAGGTATAAATTTGAATTTAAATTTTTTAACATTTATACATTCTAGTGTTTTCTAGAACATGACAGTATGTTTCAAGATGTTCTAGAAACACTAGAATGTATAAATGTTAAAAATTTTAAATTTAAAATTATGACCACTAGATTAAAAGGCAATAAATTGATTATGTTTTATAATGACTCTGTTCAAGAAATTCACCACTTGAAAAGGAAAATAATTTCGAAGCTCGGCGTTAGTAAAGAGTTTTACTTCAGCCCTGACGAATCCCAAGAATTAGAATCTTTGTATTCAACTAGTCGGTCAAGACTACCTTCCCTTATATATATATATATATATATATATATATATATATATATATATATATATATATATATATATTTACTTAAATTATTATTAATTAAATGTATTTAATTATATATATATATTTTTAAAATAAAATAATATATATATATATATATATATATACCCCTTTTAACTTCCCAAACTTTCCAATCTATTAGATTCTAGAAAATCGGTCCTTTATTAAGGTATAAAGTTTGTTACAAAAGGTGAACAGCTATATAAATGACTTCATTCTGACAAAAGCCTCTTAAGACGAGCTGTCAGATGAGTAAAAATATATAGATACTGTTGATGAAAAAGTAAATCTATCCCACAATGAGAGTCAAACAGAAAAACTCCAGGGAAAGAGTAGGCATGCACAAAAGACGAAATTAATAAAATCCATAAAAATAAGAGAAAGTGAAAAGATATGAATAAAAGCTCATCCTTTTCACAGTTTTCATCGAATCTATTTTCGCCGCGAGCGGCGAAAGCTGAGAAATGATTTCTTCAAATTACAGGCGTTAGACTTGACGCGATTGATAACAAGTCTTTTGTGAAAATAGGGAACTTTGTGTCGCTGATAGTTTTTCGACGTTTAATTTATTATTTTCTTGGGTCAAAATTGTTTTAGCTGACTTTGTCGATTACTTTTATCCCAAAAGTAATACACGAGCAATAATATTTTTAATTGAATAGCAATACACATAGGATGGGAGACAAAAAGGATCGTCTATTAATTTGGACGTGGAAAAATAGGGATCTGATGACATACATCCATTAAAATATGTCCCTATAATGTTAAATAGTTATTTAAATATTTTAAAAGTTAATTTTTTTTAAATTTAAAAAAAAAGTAACATTACATTGAATAAATCCTTTTGAAAATCCCCTCATTGATCCAATGTAATTACTAATTTAAATAAAGATGAATCCTGAGGGTTTCGGAATTGTTAATTTAATGTCAATCTTCATTACGTCCGTCACTGTCTCTGGGGAAACTTGGCAATAAATTAACCATCGTTTGTATGTCCCTTAAAATACAGATTTATTTAATTAAAATTGATGCAAGTCTGTGTTATCGAGTTAAAAGAATTTATTGATTAAAACACTTTTACTTCTTTTTTAAAAGAAAAGGATTGCACAGGTCCAAAAAAATAGGGATGTGTGCCGGGTGTCGGACTAAGATTTTCTGGCGTATTTTTTTGACACATAAGCAAATTGGGTTAACACAATCAAAGATTTTTCAGATAACGATTGTTTGGTTAAACTAGCAAAAATCAAGAAAAGACGTATTTTCAGATATTAAGGATTTGTTTTACTTAAAAACGTCAATATCTCAAAAATTATAAAAGATGATACACAAACCTTTATATGATATAAAGCATGTATTTTTACAAGACCTTAAGTTAACTTTTAATATAGACAATTTGGCAAGCTCTATTTTTGTTTTATATATTTTTACAAAGAGATTAATAAAAAATCAGTTTCTAAGCCTAAAATTCCTGTGCTCCTATGAGCTTTCTGTTGCACTTAATATAATTTACAATTCAATCAAAAGCACAATGTATATTAAACATTTAAAATCAATCTTCACCATTCTTTCTCTTAAGAATTTAGATCCAGCAATTAGATTGAAAAACCCGAAAGCCTACATCTTCCGATGCATTTACAATACTATCGAAAAGCTCCTCGAATTCCTGCGGATCCGTTTCAAAAATCGAAAGGTATCATAAGAAAGAAGTCTGGCGTCTTATTGAGAAATAGTTTCCTTTTATTTCGAGCTTTTTATTTTTATGTTTTTTTAATTTATAATATTTTTTAAGGGACGAATAGACAATTAAAAACATCTGTATTTAATCGAATTTTCTGGTAAAAAAATATAATGTTTTTAAGGATAAATATTTTTACTCTTTATCGTCGCACTTCTACAAAGTACGATTTTTAGTTTAAACAATGTACAACAAATTTTCACTTTAAATTAACTTTATTTTACAATTCCAGTAGTTTGTACAGCACCATCTTACAAAATTTCTAAAATGCTTATTAACTTAATTAGAGACTATTGTAAATTTACACCTAAATTTAGTATAAAAAACTCATACGAATTGGTCGACAAAATTAAGGATGTCTTCATTCCAAATAATGCTAAATTAGTTTCTTTCGACGTATCTAATTTGTTTCCCAGCATACCTCCGTTAGATACAATTAACTTAGTAGAAAAATTACTCACAAAAAATAATGTCCACCCTGTCATCAAACAAGACATTTTACAGCTTTTATCCTTATGTTTAAAACAAAATTATTTTCAGTTCGATAATAAAATATATTCTTCATGTAAGGGTTTAATAATGGGAAATCCACTAAGTCCACTTTTAGCTGAAATATTCATGGACAATATTGAAAACATAATTCACGAAAATAATAATTTTTCAAAACAGTTTCTGTATTGGTATAGGTACGTCGATGATATTTTAGTTTGTTTTTCGGTACTAATAGACAACTAAACACTGTTTTAGATTTTATTAACAATATTCATCCAAATATCAAATTCACATTAGAAATTGAAAAACATAATTATATTAATTTTTAGACCTAACCATAACTGAAATAAACAACAAACACGATTTTTCAATTTATCACAAACCGTCTTACACTGATATAACTATACATAATCAATCTATTCACCCTTATAATCAAAAATTAGCTGCATACAATAGTTTTATCTGATATAATATACCAATGTAAGAGAATTATAAAAAGAACTATCTATATAAAACAGATAGCAACCAATAATGGTTTTACTCGGATATATTAAAAAAATTACATAAAAAAGCACTCAGTCTAGTTTACCCGATTGAAACAACAAAACCCTCAAATTACTCCTTACTGACTTACATAGGTTCCCTACAGAAAAATTAGCAAAACTTCTTAGAAAACAAGGCCACAATATAGCTTTTAAAACCAATAACTCCTTAGGCAAACACTTAAAAAACAACAAAGACAAAATTCATAAAAATTCTAACAGTGGTGTTTACCAAATAAATTGTGGTTCATGTCCTAAGGTTTACATAGGTCAAACAGGTCGCAATTTTAATAAAAGGCTATCAGAACACAAAAATAGTTTTCAAAAAGAAAAAACAGACTCGACATATGCCAATCATCTATTAAAAGAAAAACATAATTTCAATGAAAATTTTAAAATATTACATGTCCAAAACAAAGGTCAAAAATTAAATCTTTTAGAGTCCTTAGAAATAAATAGGTTAAAAATACAAATATTTTACTAAACGATCAATTGGATCTTAGTGCTTCCCCATTATTAAACTTATTTAATTAATATTAATAGTCGTAATCCCTCAATAGAAAAATAAGAATGTTTACATATTAAATTAGAAAAATTCCCAACCCTTACCTTAATGTATTTATTAATAGGACCATAATAATAATATAACTTGTATAAGGTTCCGCCTACCTGTTTACCTATATTTAGAATAAAATATTTTGTAACAGTAGTTTTATACCAACCTTCTGATGAAGCTAATGTTTAGTGAAACATGTTAAGGTGTTAAAATCGAAAAATAAAAAGTGGAAATCAGTACTACAAATAGTATTTTTTCTTGATAATATTCCAGTAGTTATTTTAAAAAAATGAATTAGGTGTAAAATATGAAATTTAATGTTATAAAAAACATTTTGGCGGAGAGGGGGACAATTAAAAACATCTGTATTTAGTCGAATTTTCTGGTACAAAAAATAATGTTTTTAATGATAAATGTTTTTACTCTTCGTCGTTGTACTTCTACAATCAACAATCATTACTATGGGTATAAATTCGGTGTAAACCAGAAGGAAAAAATCCGATAATGAAAAGATGACAGTAATCTTTACGAAAAGAAAAATAGAAATAATGAAATTTAAAAAGCTAAATAAAGATCATATAAAGCAAATCTGAAAATATAATTTAAGTTAAATAAATGACAGAAAAGCGCGCGAGAATCATTTCCTAACGCAAACGCCCGTCAGATATAAAATGTAATTTTCCCAAAGTTTAAACACAGACAAATTTGATTGGATTTAAAGGAAAGCACGAAGTAAATTTAAATAAAGGAAAAGTTTGTTTAGTGTAGAACGACGAGACGGGTCTCGTTCGTTGTAGCGTTACTGCCATATAATGGTCTCCTTTCCGCAACTTACAGCTGCTAAATATTTTATGGTTTCCCGTTGTTTAGCTTGGCTGGCTACACGCTACCATACATATTAATGAAGATTTATTTGTCTTGTAGTGCCGATGTAGCTAATTCTTACAAATGGCCAACTTTACGTTTCCTAATTCTATTTGTTCAATTGATGGTTTATTTACAGTTATGTGAATAAAAAACATTTTTCTGCAAGCACGGCAGTTATTTCTTATATGTTTGATTTTGCATTTTCTAACCGCAGTTAATAGCATTATAATTGTTTATTCAAATTAAAATTAAGTATTTCATGTAGTTGGTCAAAAAAAAAAAAAATAATTGGTTAAAGAAGCTTCGTTTTTTCCGACCGAGCGTAAAATACAATTTTACGCTCTCATTTGAAGGCGTAAAATTGCACTTTTACGCCCTTAAACGCGAAAATGCAACAAAAACGTCCGCATTTATAAATTTATGAAATAACATTATAGCTATTTATGTATCAAGGGCGTTACTGGGACTATAATGAATGCCCTGAAGGTCGAAATAGCCCGAGGGCCTCTGGCCCGAGGGCTAGATTTCGACCTGATGGGCATTATATCCAGTGAAACCCGTGGTGCATACAATGCTTTATGTTTCCCAAAAAAGGTTTTTCAATGACTAATTACATTATTTATTCGCAATATAAAAAATAAGTTGCACCTGTACCTGTATACGTAAGTAGATAATGACTGGTGTTAAGTTTGACTTTGATGTTTCTGTCAGTTAGTCATTTGGCATTTTTATTTAACGATTTGCTCAAAATGGAAGAAATTCCACAAAATATAAGAGAAAAGGCCATAAAAGCGACCGAAAATCTTTTGCCAGTTAAATTAAGGCAACAGTATGATCGGGAGTATGACATTTGGTATTTGGAAAGATGCGAACGCAATTCTTCAAATAACCAAAACGTTTAATGGCATTTTTCCCAGGAACTGGTAAGTTATTGATTTTATTTTAATACATATGTTTAACAAACTTTATTTTTTTAGTCGGAAAAATACAGTCCGATCTCTTTTGGACCAAGTATTCCACCCTAAGGTCTACGTTGATGGTCTATGAAAATATGGGCATTTCGCAATACCATGGTCTCATATCTTTTTTAAAAGCTAAGTCGAAAGGATACGTCCCGAAGAAGTCTAAAGTTTTGGAAGGAGAACAAATATTAAAATTTATTAAGAAGGCTCCTGATGATATCTACTTGGTATACAAAGTCATATTGGTAATGGGTGTTTTTGGAGGTTTAAGACGAGATAGTTGGTCAAAATGACCATTGATGACATTGAAGATAGAGGAACAGTCTTGGTTATAAAGGTACCAGAAACTAAAACTTCAACTTCAAAAAGTTTTACTATCATTGAAGAAGATTTAGGCGCTTTAAATTTAATAAAAAAGTACACAACATTAAGACCAGCTGGAATAAAGGAGCGAAGATTCTTTCTTACCTATAGAAAGGGTCGATGTACAGTACAACCCATTGGGAAAAATACCATAGGAAGCGAAATTTTTAAAACTGGATAATGCAGAAGCTTACACCGGCCACTGTTTGCGTCGCACATCGTCAACTTTACTTGTTGAGGCAGGTGCTTCGTTTGAAACGCTAAAACAACATGGGAAATGGAAAAGCTCTTCAGTAGCTGAAGGATATATAGAAGAAAGTATTTCATCCAAAACAAAGTAGCCAAAATGATTGCCAATTCAGTTAATTCCGAGGTTAATTCCGTATCGACTATTGAAAATTCTTTAATGGACTGTTCTTCTATACAAAATAGCGTTAGTGCTTCCACAGCTGCTACCATCACAAAAACACCGACCATTCTATAGTGGGATCAGCTACATTTTCCAGGACATTTCAAAATTGTGATTTTTATTTTGGAAATAAAGTTTAATTTTTAGTATTGTTTAAAGAAAAATTATTTTTGTATAAACTTGATCTTTATTGTGAGAGAAATAAAATTGGATAAGCAATAAAATTTCCATATTAGCGCATTAGGGCATTATAAGGGCATTTATAATGCCCGCTTATAATGCCCTAGGTGTGATAGCAGGTATTATTGCTATCATAACATATTCCGTTTCTAAGGTATTATAGATCAATAATAGATAGGTAAAACATAAAAATTAAAAAGACCTTAATTTTTGGTAAATCAACACTTTATTTTTTACCATTGTGTTAAAAGTAAGCTAATTACAAAAGATTAAAAATTGGTAAATTTCCTCCTGCTGATTTTTTTTTATACTATCTTTCTCTCTGGTGGTAACATTAAAATTGCCAAAAAGTCTGTATTTGCTGGAACTAAAATTTTTTGGCCATTTGAATTTTATTTTTTACGAAATCTTTTTTTCTTAACCTTTTTAAATGTAGTTGTGTATACATTTATAGCTTAAAACCTAAACTTTAGCCAATTAACCACCGGCTTTTCCTAGCGCAACTTACTTTCCTATGAATTATATATACAACCTTCCTGAGAACATCATCCCGATGGATTTGGAGTTGTTCGCGTTCGCGCTTTCGGATGAGTCTCCGAGGTCGCTAAAATCACAGCCGGTTCGCCACTCCGAAAAGATAAATTTTCGTCCGTACCTTAATTGCTAGACTTGTATATTTGGCGGAAAATTGCCCGCTTTAGCGCTTTAAAAGCGCCGGAATCGCGTATATTTTACAACAGACCGCGGCAATATTTCGATATCCTTACAAAGTTTTAGAGGCCATTTCGCGAATTTAATCCTCTTACACCGCTTCTTAAATCGTTAATAATAAAATATTATTTCGGTAGGTTTTCTTGACGTTTTTATGTTCTATTCCAATTTACTGGATGGTCTTAAGTTCTTCTATAGGTGTCTTTCAGAAATTTCGGAACGGTTTTACCACGCTATAACTAAAACCTCCAAATTTCAAAACTTTTTTATGTAGTTTCTGCAAAATGGCAACTCTGAATTTTCGGGGGTAATACCACGAGTGTTTAAAATTTATTTTAACACGAATTTTAATAACACGAAACTTTTAATAAGTTTGTAATTTTACAGTTCGAAGAACGAGTGGAATTTATATAACAAGCAATGAAAATTATCTGGTTAATTTATGCAAGAGCATTTTTGGGAAAATATTTCTAGAATAGAGAAATATGGAGTATTACTATTAAAATTTTTTTTTTTTTTGTCAAAACTATCACTGAAATCAGTTTTTAATTACTTTATTCATTTTTATCGTGCACATGATCAAATCGGCTCATTTTGACTGATTATGACGTTTCTAATTGACATAAAACAAACCGGTTCGATTGTTCTGTGTTTGTAAGTAAGTGGAAAACAACGTTGTCTAGGCAACGTGAAATTTCCGCTGAAATTTTTTGATTTTTAACGTGTCTTATACATTGTGAAATATGCATTCAAAAATATCAGGACTACCTTGTATTTGGCAAAGGGCACAATGGAAATATGTAAAAATTACTACATAGTGGTTTTAGGAGACGCCCGATTTGATGACAATATTTGCAATGCTGCCAAGTGTATACTTTCTTGGATGAAGTAGGCAACGTAGTTTCTTTAAATACAGATCCCCCTTTATTTTTATTGCAGTAAATTCAGCGGATTAAAATTATCAAAACCGTCAAATGTCAGAACTTTATGTTTAAAAAATGGCAACTTGGAAATTTGGGAACACATACAGGGTGTAAAAAATATGATGCTTACAATTTTAATGTGCGATAGAGGAACTCATAACAAGCCAAAAAGCCATAAACACATGTGTAAAAAGGTAATTGTTTTCGAAATATGTCTTTACAGTTTAAATATTTCTGTAACACCGCGACCGCTTCATCACAACGAGTCGAATGTTGAACGTTTTTGAGGTTTTACATAGTTACATTTTTTTTTAAAAGATATATTTATTTACATAAAAATTATTTCGTGCAATTTATTTTAATATTTAATTTGGAAATAAATTTAAGTAAAAAACAATAAATTATTATTTGGCCTATTTTTTTTTTTTTACGGTATGCAGCTCCGCAGCTCTTATGTACCAGCCTCCCCTGGGTAAAAATTACGTTTTTTTTCTTTATTTCTACTTTATTTGGGGTTTTTATTTGTAATTAGAAAATAACTGTACTTACCACAAAATTAAGCTGAGTATACATTTTAAAAACACAAGTTATTACAGCACTTTTCTATTTTGCTGGAAGAATAGAAAATCTCTAAATATAATCACAGCTGTGAACTGTGATATGTGATAAGTTTACTTCGCGACCTAATAACCTCGTACTAATACCAGGTTTTTCTACCGCAATTTCCAAAATTCTTTTCTTGTTCCACAGTTATGTACCTCCCAAGTTTCTCAGTAGCACACTTCCCGTTTAAAACTCTTTGATACCTTTGTGGAAATATTTCAGTCAAATTTGAGCTGCTAGATTAGCATTTTGGTTTTCCTCACCGTAAATTAATAACAAACGGCATATTCCCGATTCCACAATACACAACTGACTTGCCAAACTCCACGCCAAGGGTAGCGCTGTTGGCAATTGTTTTTAAATTTTTATGGGGAAACATCATTTTTTATTTTTTTTTTAATTTGTAGACTAAATCTTAGTTTATTTTATTAGAAATGAAGTACGGATTAGCTTTAAGAAAAAAGTTACGAATTTTTAGGATTTTCAGAAATAATTGCTACCAAAGTTTGTAACTTTGATATCGTTTAGACAAAATCTATCAAGTTTTAACACATATGTCATTTTGAACTTTTACTTGTTTTTACACCCAGTATTGTTAATTCAGTGCAGATAAAATGACCAAAAACATTTAGACTTATAGAAACATCAGGTAATTACCTAGATTATAAGAAATAAATGTCAATCTCGAAGAAATATAGTTCCAGGAGGATGGGACACCTTTAGACTTTTTTTCTCTGGAGGGTATTTAAAAAAAAAGGATGTATGTAAAGCAGCGGTTTAATTAAGTTTCCTAAGAAATTAAATGTGTTCGGGTCTTTTGATAACGCCTCAAATGCTAACAAATCCCTTAAATTACTTTTATGACCGTTTAGGTTAATGCTTAGTCAATGAAGGAAAAACTTTAAACAATTAATTAGATGGTTAAGCTAGTATAAGATATTTACATTGTTTACAAATTTTTTTTTTAGTTTTGACCTAAAAGTTTATTTTTTTATTGAACTATTATGTTGGTGACAGGGAAAAATTTTTCTCTTTCATATTTAAACCAACAAAACTTATGGGATTAAGAGTGCATTTCGCTACACCTTAGGTAGGGTGGAAGGACCGAGACAGTGGGCGGAGACTAACAAACTCCACTACCACAATTTTCGTATAGGCATTAAAAATATTATATTTTATTTGGGTTCTTCAAATTCTGTATAGATGCGATGTTGTTTTCGATTGCAAACCTACAGGAGATAACGTTTTTTGGTAACTATTTTTACTTAAATGACGTAAATTATACACCATTTTAAAGTAAGGAAATAATCTATAATTTATAACGGATTTTGAAATATGGTCGAGTTAAGAGAAAATAGTATCTAAACATAACCGATTTTAGGGTGACTTTCATTTGAGGAAATATTAAAAAATAAATCCAAATTTAAAAACTATTTCAGCAGAAGCCTAGATTTAAGTGTTGGCTTTCAAATAGTTTTTTAAAATTATCGTAACTTATACCGTTATCACTTAAAACTTAACACTTTTTTAATAATGGCCTAATTACTAACATTTCCCAATTTTTCTGTAGTTTAACGCATTTAAACCACCAACTGTCAAAATATTTCGCTTCTAAACTAATGATTAGGCGGGTTTTTTGCTCTCAAAAAACCAAAGCCAAGCACTTCAGCACTTGTTTAATGAAGCTGTTATAAAAAAAAAACCCACATTTCAAACTCTTATTTTTACTTTCCCCCAAAATACTAAGTTAACTATTAAAAGGGATAATCCCTTTAAATGTCAGAAAGGGCTCGAAAAGAAATGGCGTGGAGGATTAGCTCTCGCAAAAAGTACGAAAAGTGCTATTGACAGGCAGAAAAAGGTAAAATCGCGTATTTAATCAATTCTTTGAAAAAAAAAAGGTTTCTTTTACGCTCGGTTTCAATCGAATATAATGTCAAGTTCGATTTAAAAATATTTACGCAATTGAACGACAATAAGTTGATGTAATTTTGTTTGGTTGTTGATACGACGTATCAAAACAAACGTATCATGTTTAATGCTAAAGGGGACGCGAAGGTGAATTGAAAAATACTGAGATAACTGCAATGATTTGTTTTTTTTTTGGTTGAAATAAAAATAGCGCTTTTTGACAATTTAGAAAAATACAGTGCATAAATTCGTAAAGTAGTGAATATAAAAATTTAACAAATAACTTATGGACAAAACGCTCTAAACTTTAAA
>JAHBCN010005494.1:0-55033 GCA_019359885.1 Listronotus oregonensis | reverse complement strand
CAGGAATGTTACAAAATGCACAATTGTGCATATTGATGCACATTTTCGCGAAATATGCACAGTATGCACCTCATTCTTAAAATATGCACACTTTGTAGTTTCCACTACAACTAATAATTAACTTTCATTTTTCAATACACTACACACAAAGAAAAACAAGAAAACATTCTGACAAATACAGGCCTATAACGTCATTCGATTCCTCCCGAGTACCAAAGCTGGCAACACTGCTTAAGGTGCCCAATTCTTGAAACATTCGAATACAAAAAATTAACGTTGTTGACCGTTTTTTAATTATTTATCGGTAATAAGCCTGGTCCTCATAAATGCGAATATTTTTGTATGCGGATCTTTTCCGATTGGTCAATTTTTAAAATAATATGGATTTTGACCAATTAGAAAAGATCCGCACACAAAAAAATTTGCAATTTGCATTTATAAGGACTAGACGCTATGGCGTAAATTTTCAAATGCGAAATGTTTCAAGAATTGGACCCCTGATGGAAGCTGCACAATTCTCAGTAAATATGCACAATCGTTTTAATGCTTCATGTACACTTCAAAATTTCCGTGTAACATCCCTGAGTGAAGACGAACTGCCGTTATCTGCATTTGGGTCAAGGATTATAGGAAGCACAATTTTAAAGAAAACGCTAAGGTCCTAGTCGTCTTCATGAAACTTCCAGATATGATAGATATCACCTACCTAGTTGTGTATCAGGAAAAGCAGACAAGATGTAATGTCTGTCATAGGAACGGCAACTTTTCAGTCAAAAATGTTCCGTTACTTTGCATCCAAAATTATGTTTTGTTAGTTACCAGTTACCATACATTATAATTTGTATTTGTATTTTAATTAAAAGTTTTGCAGAATAAACCATATCTTTAATATGCGTATATTTTTAATTTTTAGTTTAAAATAGTAGTGTATTTAACCACCGTTCTTTCCAAAGAACAGCGTTTTTTGAAAAACCAAAATATACATTTTAAACATTCCTTCCTAGGACTGGTATTTAAAGTTTGAACAAATATATTGAAAAAAAAAATTTGGTATTATCTGGGTTAATGTACCTTTGTAATCTGAAGACTATACGAACTCTGCCAAGTAGACTAATAGTTTGGACCAAGGAAGTTTAAAGGTATGTGGAAGCCCAATGCTATGGCCTATTCGATCAAAAAATGTCCGGCCGGCACTATGCTTTGCTTTGCTTTCACTTTTTTTGGCCTCCGTCGGTGAACGTTCAGCCAGGTCTCCCCTTTCCAGACACACGTTGTTATCAACGTGAGCTTTCCCAGGCTTTGTAGATGAAACTTCTGGATAGTCGAGTTCTGCAACTCCCAGAAATTCCAAACTTTTCCAAAACATAAATTCTTGACAAAAAAAATTATCGATGCATGGCACAAACAATGGCCATCCGACCAGAGACTGCTTCTGTTATCACGCATAACCGTTTTGTCAGTACTGCCCCTCCCTGCTGAGCGCGCAACCATCTTCCGCCATTAGGAAAATACGTCGTGCGTGGGGCCCTCAGAAAGGAACAGGTATAGGAATCTTCGTTCACAGCGCTTAGCCCCAGAAGAAAGACTCCATCGTTTGGCTTGAGTTTCTCCTTGATCCCCGATGGCAAAAGCTGTTGATACAGCGCCTTTAGCCGCCTTCCCGGAAAAAACTATGTAATTTTTTTAACGCGAGCACTTCACTGATCGGAGGTCAAAAAGGAACTGACCGGCCCACTATGAAAATAACTGTTATGAGTGGGCCCCTAACATTATGCGCAGTAACAAAATTTCACGAAATTTTGTAATGTGGTTGGTGGACTGTCCCAAGATTTAAAAATAAAAAATGCTTATGTATAAAATTCTATACTTCTCGTTACATTTGTTTATGTTATCTGCATCAGGTGACACTATTTTATTGTTTTTTTATACAACATTTTAAATTTATAAAATATTGTATGACCCTAAAATACGAACAACCAATCAAAATAATGATAATAATCTGAAGTAAGTTTTTTTCGACAATTATTCTTATTTCCACTATTGCCCCTCTTTTATCACAAAATTAGTAATAATTACACTTAACTATCATACAATATTTGAAATGTATCAATAATGGTCGCAGTAGGCCTTTACTATTGGCGTGATGAAACGCGACTAGAAAATATACAATCCGTTTAGCCGCCCGCTTTCGCTACTTCGTGTTCCGAATAAGGTACAAGCGACAGACATTGGCAATGTCGCACATGGTTTCGTACCTCGTTTCACTGGGGCAGGGGTTACCGAATTTCTTTTATTCGCATTTACGGAAGCATTGATATCTCCGAACTGATTCAAAACGCCCCATTTAAATGAACCACCTATCCGTAGTAGTATTATCTTTGATATTACACAATAAAACGCAGTAAAGTTAATAAAATTTGATTTAATAAAATCAAATAAAGCTTTATAGTGCAAAGAATAAAAAATATCATTCACAAACTACTAATCTATATGTATATAAAATAAAAATATAACACTTTAAAATATACATTAATACCTGTAACTAGTTTATAAAATTAAATTAAAAGTATAAAAAAACACATGAACAAAATCAGTACAAAAAACGATAAAATAGGTCAGGAATTATGTTAATACAATATGTTAGACACAAAAATCCTAGGAGGCTGCGCTGCCTCCGGTAGTAAGGCAAGACGGCTCCCAGGAAAAAAATACCACAGTTGTATCATCCGCTAAAATGTATAAATTTATCATCGGGATCGCCCCTCTCTACCTCGTTGATGTAGATGAGGAAGAGAAGGTTCCAGCACTAAACCCTGAGGAACTCCATGCCCGATACTTTTAAATGTAGAGTATTCACCATTTCAGTCTACATGTTTGTTTACGATTTGATAAATATGAACTAAAAAGCTGAATGGTCTGATCATGCAAATCATAATATTTTAGTTTAGATGGGAAAACGATCACAGAGATACAATATAAGGTGTGTAGAAAAAGTGTAAAATATTTCTGAAAAACAGATCTTTTAGGAGATATAAAAATTTGATAAAACAAAAAATAGAGCTTTCCAAATTGTCTACATAAAAAGTTATATAAACATATTTGATAAGATAACTAGTAAAGCAGATATAAACGAAAATGTAATTTTGACAAAAAAATTTAGTTTTAAATAGAAAAAAAATGATTAATGTGATTTTTGGCTTTTTTTGGCCATAAATCATTTATTTTATTCATATAAATCCCCAAGTAATCAATATTTTTAGAAAAAATTAAAAAAAAATAATTTTCAAATTTTCTCCAGGGATATACCTTGAAAAAAACCTGAAAATTCGAATTTTTGATTATAACTCGCCTATTTTTGCTTTTTTGCTGCTTGACCCCCAAATACTTAAAAATGATTCGGGATTTCTAAAATAATTTTTATTTTAAGAGAAATCAGTGGCGTACCGTTAATGTCTGCTAAAATAGACAGGTCAAATTCCGTACGAACAAACTGGTGGAAATTAAAAAAAATGTGGTACACTAAAAAATGCTTCTTGATACCTAGTACGTGTATGCCAAATATCACTAAAATTCCTAAAGTGGTATTACAGACATTAATAATAAATGATTAAAAAAAAAAACATTAAATTATGCCTAGTGTTTTAAAAATTATTAAAAAAAAAGATTTTCAGGGGCGTCCGTTATGTACATCTCCGTAGGGGAGGGTCGTAGAAAAAAAGTGTATGGGAACTTGTCATAATAATTTTAGGTTTTCTATCAGATTCCGAGAGATTACCCACATATTCTGGGACACCCTGTATTTAGCAGAACTTAGAAACAGGAGTAATTATGGACGAGAAAATCATTAAGGGCAGAGCTGTCAAAGTACTCTTAAATAGTACTTCAAGTACAAGTACCAAGTTTTTGATTTTTTAAAATTACTTCAAGTACAAGTACCAAGTATTCATTAAAATGTACTTGCATTTTCAAGTAAATTGAAAAAGTACTTGAAGTACCACCCAAGTATTTTACTTGAAGTAAATCCAAGTACTTGAAGTAAACCAAAGTACTTAAAGTAAAACAAAGTACTTGAAGTAAAACAAAGTACTTGAAGTACATAAAAGTACTTGAAGTAATTAATAGTACTTCAAGTAAAACAAATTATACTTGAGTAGTATTTTGTGTAAGAAAGTTAGAGGGTTTATTTCTCAAAACCGGGTTTTCCAACTCCTAAAAGCTTTAAGGACTGAGCGCTACGTCATTGGAAAGTAGGCCAGTCGGTAAAAACTATAGTTACGAAAACAAGTAGGGTTGCTAAGTGTCCCGTTTAAAGTCGGGATCTTATGCATCCGATGTCCGAAATAATGTAAAATTTCGTATCTAAATTTATGGCAACAGGCCTACTATGCCGTACTCGGGTGAGCGCTTGGGCCTTAAACTATTATAGGAAATATTGGTTTTTCCCAAAATGGGTGTTTTCCCTGCGGTTGCCAGCGGGTTAGCGTTGGCACCCGTTGGCATCCGATACATCTGCCAAAAGCGAGTGTTTTCATGAGGGTACCAACAGCAGGTTGGCACCCAAAACCTATTCTTGGGATACCTTCTATTATTAGGTTTCTTTCTTTTTTGTTTTCACCAGACCAAAGCACATTTCACCTTGACACAAGACCGATTTAAAGAACAAAGAGTCTAATTCTCAGTAATAGTTACACTTGTCTTGCTGTAATGCAATACAATAGAAACAGCAGCGGTTGCCCGTATTTCTTGTTTTAACTTGTTTGTACGATTATCTAAGGCGTGTTAATTCGAGTACTTGGTTGACTTTTTACTTCAAGTACTTTTTATTTACTTGAAATATTGTTTTTACTTCAAGTAATTTTTATTTACTTAAAATACTTTCCTTACTTAAAGTACTTTTTTTTACTTAAAGTGCTTTTTTACTTCAAGTACATCGTAATACTTCAAGTACTTAAATAAATACTTCAAGTAATTTACTCGGTCCAATCAAGTAAAAATCCAAGTATCTTCATAAAAACTAATCAAGTACAAGTACAAGTACCTTCTAATAAAAAGTACTTGAAGTAAAATACTTGAAGTACAAAAAAGTACTTCAAGTAAAATTTTACTTGAAGTTCTTCAAGTTTTGACAGCTCTGATTAAGGAGAAGAAAAAAGAAAGTTAGCGCCAGTACTGATGGAAAATTTCCGAAAATATATATTTGGAAATATTTCCGGAAATATATCTGGAAACATTGGACATATATGGAAATATTGGAATTAAAAATTAAAAAAACCAAACATTTAAAAGAAGTTTATCATAGGTAATACCATAAATGGTCAGATTTAGCCGGATTTTAAAAAACGAGTTAAATTTCCGAAGTATTTAAAACCAGACAAAAAATATCTGATCCGAATTGTATTTGGTAAGACAATTACGCGAACGAAACAAATTCTCTTATTACTAAAAAATCGTCTAGGCATACCAGCAATCGTCTTAAAAAAATGTGCTTCCGAGCTTGCACCAATCCTCACTCGCATCTTTCGAATCTCTTACGACACGGGCATTTTTCCGGAGAGTCGAAAAGTTGCACGTGTGCAACCTGTCCTCAAGAAAGATTGCAAAACTCTCCCTTCTAACTATAGACCTTAATCTCTTCTTTCTGTTGTCTGCCAAGTAATGGAAAAATTTATTAATTCCCAAACCTTGAAGTATCTGGAAAAACTTGAAGTATCTGGTTGTCTTACACAACTGGAATAAGTCCCTTGAGATTTCTTTGTAAATCCCAGATCGTTGCTCTTGACATATCCAAAGCTTTCGATCAGGTCTGGCATGATGGGCTTCTTAGCAAACTTCCTTCTTACGGTCTTCCACCTAAGCTTTGCTCTTGGCTCTTCAGGTTCCTTTCTAATCGACGTATATCAGTTTTTGCAGATGGTCATTCTGGGGAGCCTCAGCTCTGGTACCCACTCTGTTTCTTTTACACATTAACGATCTTCTCTTTTCCACAATCAATCCCATTCATAGTTTTGCTGCCAAAAGTACCCTCCACTCTAACATTCAACTTCTCAAACCAGTCAAGAAGCCTGATTTGGAAATCAAGTGTAGGTCAATGCAGATTTATCTCTCACAAGACCTTAAATTTATCTTGGATTGCAATCTGCAAATGCTCATCTGTTACATATGAGGGGCCAAGTTCTGCAGAACATTGAGTCGTTTAATCTTGTCGGCGTTACTTTAGAGAATAACCTCAACTGACAAAAACACATTACATCCATAGCCTCAGCAGCTTGAAAAAAGCTTGGATTCCTCTTTTGAGCCAGAAAGTATTTATCTTCTTTCAATGTATATAATCTGTATGTATCCCAAATCAGACCATCTTTAGAATATTGTTCTCATGTCTGGGGAATGGCGTCTCCTACAGAACACATTCTGGACTCCATTAAAAAGAGAGCTGTTTGTCTTATTAACGATTCCACGCTTACAGAAAAGCTTCCTTCTCTTGCCCACCGTCGAGCTGGGAGGGATCTGTCGCTATAGGTATTTTCACGGTTCTGCTCAGAGGAGTTGGCCAGTATAATTCCTCCTCTGGCAGATCCTAACAGAGCAACACGTAGTGCAACTTTTATGCATCCTTTTACAGTTCAACTAGAGAGGCCCCGAACTTCCCGCTTCCTTCGTTCCTTCATCCCTAGAATGTCTGGACTATGGAACTTGCTACCTGCAGATGTTTTTCCTTCTCCTCCTGTTCTCCAAATATTTAAGTTCCGTGTGAACAAACTCCCTCTCGGGACACTTAAGACACCCACGGTATGTTAGTACTTCGGCCTCAGCCTTCGTGGACTGTCCAAAGATAAAAAAGTTAAAAACAAAATAATAATTAATCAACAATATACAATGGACGACACGATTGATAGAACCGTAAACTTTACGATTTTTTTAACCAGTAATAGTCCACAGTACAGGCCCCCCCTGGCAAGTTGATTACCACATACTTATACAATTCGTGAGAACTTCGTTTCGAGGTCTACCACACTTTTTCTGCGACTTTTTCTCGATTTCCTCCGCTTTTCCGCTTGAAAAAAGCCCTATATTATGGCGATTCCCAGGTTTAAAAAGTCACAACCACAACCTTTTTTTTAGCTAAAGTTACTGCAAATTTTGTTGAAAATGTGAATTTAAACTTGTCCGACAAAATTTGTCCGACTTTTTCATGTCTACCGCTTGAAACATGCCCAAATGACAAGGTATTGAAAACCGATCACCACATAGGTAATTTTTGGTAAAATTAATTGTAAATAATTTATAAAATACCATTTTATGTTTGTCCGACAAATTTCAAGCCGCATTTTTTTAGTCCGACAGCTGGAAATTGGAATTTTGACGGGGTATAAAAAATCGTTGACCACAAACCTAATTTTCACTTTTTTTCTTTTAAATTTATTGTAGAAAATAGTGATACCCCTGTCCGACAATTTAGTGTCCGCCTTTACCTTCAAAAATAATAAAAACTACATAAACATAATTTTTGCAGTGTTCCGTACCCAGTCAAAATTCCAATTTCTAGCTGCCGGACTGAAAAAATGCGGCTTGAAATTTGTCGGACAACCATAGGATATTATTTTATAAATCAATTACAATTAATTTTACCAAAAATTACCTATGTGGTGATCAGTTTTAATACCCTGTCATTTGGGATGTTTCGAGCGGTAGACATAAAGTCGGACAAATTTGTCGGATAAGTTTAAATTCACATTTTTAACAAAATTTCCATAACAAGCTAAAAAAAATGGTCGTGACTTTTTAGAACCTTGGGAAATCGCCATAATATAGGGCTTTTCGAGCGGAAAACGGAGGAATCGAGAAAAGTCGCAGAGGAAAAGTGGAGACTCGTCGAAACGAAGTTACTAACGAATTATAAAGTATGTGGTAATCAACTTGCCAGGGGGGGGCCTGTACTGTGGACTATAACTTTTTCCCTTCTACCCGATGGCAAATTATGAATTTTGACAGTTCAAATTATTTATAGATGACTGGAATGGTCATCCAAAAGTTAAAGTTCTATTTTCGAGACACGCTCGGATATTTCCAATATTTCCATTTCCACGGAAATATTTCAAACAACACTAGCCTTGAGTCACCTCAGCAATAATTACTAAAATTTTTCCCGCTTTACACCCCTTGCAGTAATGTTAAGACTATCATCCGATACATATTTTCTTTTGCAAGAAGCGCATTCGCTCGTCTCATTCTCGACAACCAATTCCACTTTTAGCAAGACCTCAATCTTAATGGAATCATTCTCTATAAAACCATACTTAGGATTCAAAATACCGTCAAACTTTAAAAACCTATTAAAACCCAACCCGTGTTTTATACACCGTCTATTAAACGCGCGAACTATATTATATTTCTTATTTATATTTAATAAAGTAAAATTCGCTGTTATATAAAAATCTTGTGTGTTTTTCTCCTTTTCTAAAAATACCGACAAGAAATTTTGATTTTCTTCCGTAACCTTTGAAACGAAGACTCTCCAAGGGATGTTTAATACCCCATAACTTGGCACTGTGGCATATACATATGTATTTAATGTCATATCGCTAATATTCTCGAAAGTGTATCTTAATAAAGCCGAATCGGTGGAAGAATCCATGATAAGTGGGGGCTTTTCCAAGTGCAATATAGGTTCTACATTTATTTCAAATTTACAAATTGCTAATTTTTTTGGATATTTATCTAATGACACCCTAATATTAAAAAATTCCCTAAACGGACCCCATTTTGGACAAGGTACGTTTGGGGTTTTATATACGAGCGTATTTTCAATGGAATATAGAAAAAAATTGCATATTAAAGTTTCTAACTTATTTTCTTTTCTAGCTAAATTTGCAGTGAGAATTAATTGTTGAGAAACACATTCATACCTAGCTGTTAAATTTATTAGTAAGCCGCTATCAAAGTAAAAAAAGATGCTATCTTGAGATTCTTTATCAAAATCGATGGAGAATTCTTTGTTTTTCAACATCTGGCTTTCGTGTTGATTGGTGATGTGCATACGAAAATTAAACGAATAATCTGCATAAGGACATACAGGACAGCAATATTTTTCTCCTTGACATCTCTCTTCATGCCCGCCCATCTCGGATATCGATAGTTTTTCTGAACATCCCTCCATATGGTTAATACAAGGAAACAGTAAATCCTTCGTAGCCATTTCATAAAGACGAGATGTGGTACCTCCATCGTTCTCTTCACAACACCTTCCACATTTAACCTGTCTATTCGGGTACACTTTTATTGGCGGAATAGACAAATATTTCTTGCAATTTGAGCAGATGAGATTATGTAATATTTCGTCCGATATATTCATCCTGTATTAGCAGTGTTAAAGATCTTAAGTAGCTACTATGAAGGTTCTGTGGTAATTGACAGCATCAAAACTAAAATTTACAAAATATATCTTTTAATAATCTTGAATTTACTATGCATGACTAACGGCCGAATGATGCGCGAGTTAAATTTAGCAAGGGTACTTAGCAATTGTTGTTTAACAACGGTTTAGAATGTTTAACAAAATGTCAGATTTTGACAGGTTTCCTACTAAAATCATTGAATAACACTGACAATGACGTTTTGTTAAACATTCTAAACCGCTGTTAACTTTTAACAATTGCTAAGTCCATTGCTAAATTTAACAACGCGATCATCACTCGGCAGTAAGACTACGTTTATATCTATAATTTCAACGGATAGAAATTCTATCTGATAACTACTGACTGCTGAAAATCATCAGTACAACCGTTTCATACCCAAAATGCTACAGAATAATACTATGACAACTTAAAATTCTTAATTTTTGTTTTTTTAATTATATAAGAAGGTTTTTTGAGTTCTTTTTGGTAATATACTTGTATAAGATGAAATGCTATTTGTTACCCTTCTATAAAGTTTGTCTTGGTATATAACTTTTACTTAAGTTAAAAATCATACAGAGATAACATTAAATATCTTTAAAATGGACATAACAAATTTTTATTTTCTAAAGAATTATACAAAGACATTTTGAACTATCTTTTAGAATTCATTTTAAGTTGTCTTAATTTTTAAGTTGCTCGGATGTCATATACTGTAAAGATAGGGAAATTGTCTCGAAAGTTGCCTCCTCTCCGATTTCGACCAAATTTGGTTTACAGGGGTTTTTAAGGGCGCTGATCTGAAAAAATATTTTTTCGACAACGTTTCGTTTTCGAGATATTCATCATCATAGTTAAAAATCAAACTAACCTTATTTACACTATTCCTCCTTCTCCTTGCACAGAATTCTTGATTTTTACACTTAATTGGCACACAATATTTCACAAGCACCTTTTAAAACTTGTTTTTATGTTTATTTTACACCTATTTTCCATTTAATTGCAAACCTCCATTTTCACACGCCCCAATGTGGCCGCACCAATGTATACACAAGGTATTTTGTAAACAAATATGGCTGCTGGCTTTGAACTTGAAAGTTCGCAATTTAATGGAAAAAGGTGTAAAATAATTAAAAATACAAGGTTTTAAAAGGTTTTTAAAAAAATATTGTGTTACTTTAGCGTAAAACTCAAGAATTGTGTACAAAAAGAAGGGGAAATATAGTAAAAATGGGGTTAATTTGATTTTCAACTTTAATGATGAATATCTTGAAAACGAAACGTTGCCGAAAAAATATTTTTTCAGATTCAGACAATTACCAGAGAAAAATAACCTATAAGAAAAAGGAAACTTTTACTTGTAATAAGGCCTATATTTTTTACCAAACCTAATTCTAAAATATTCCTGGTGATGTTTTATAAATTCGGACACAAATTGATATATGTACGTAGTCAGTTGGATTTTGCAGTAAGAAATTTTAAATTTTTTGTGTTTTGTAATTGTTGAGATCGTTTTAAGCTTTTTTTTAATCCATTTTGCAACACAGAGTAAATTAATAGTACCAAAATTAGTGAAAAATCTGCAAAAAAAATAAGTACTTAGAAGTTGAAAGCCAAAAAAGATTATATAGGGTGAATGTGCCTAACTCCGGCCATACCCCAATAGTCGGCCATCAATACATAAATCGTTAAAAAATAAGAAAATCCGCTATATTAAATTCAATATAACAAGCTCTCTATAGCCGGCCGTCTTTCCCGCCAATTTTCATCTATTTTGGTGAACATAACCTTAAAATTGTGAATTAGGTGCTAGTTTGCTTTTGGCAGTTTTACAGAAACATCAAATGTTAATAATGTTTTAAACTGGTCGTTAAGAAAACCGGGTACAGGAAATAGCTAGGAATCACCTTTAAATGAATGTAAGTATTTTTATTTAATTATTATACATATAAATGGACTTTATTTTAATAATTAATGCCTCAAACTCTCATAAAATTTAACATTATATTGCGTTTTGGCCCCGGCCGGACATTGGATCGCCAAATGGCGGCCATGTCCTAAAGTCGGCCTGTAGTGGCCGACTTTAGAAAAATTGTGGATCTGTAAAATTATATTTTATTCGTTTTCTCCCATTGTAAATAAATTGTTTTCTCTCTCTGAACTGATCCAAGGTGAATACAATCAAATAACCATTAGTCGGCCCCTTCAAATAGAAGTGGCCGATCTTGGTAGTTTTGCGGCCGACTTTCGGATTTTGTTTTGAAAGTTTCAACCAAGTATTTAGGCAGGTATATATTTTGAAAAAGGTATTTTCTTACAGGTTCCGCATTTAAACCAAAATGCCTCAAGAAAAGCGAACATTTTTTAAATATTCTGAGGAGGCTCTGGCTCGGGCTCTAAGATCAATAAGAGAACAAAATTTAAGCACACGGGCAGCAAGTAAGGCGTTTGGGGTACCAAGAGCAACTCTACAAGACAGAATAAAAGGAAGGGTACGAGAAGGTCCCAGACAAATGGGTAGGGACACAGTTCTGACAAAAGATGAAGAATCAAAAATAGTGAAATGGTTGATAGATTTGTGTAAATGTGGCTTTCCTCAGAAAAAGTCGGATCTTTTAGATACTGTAGAAAACATTGTTACTGCTGACAATAGACAGACTCCATTCACAAATAATCGTCCTGGGGAAAAGTGGTATAAATGTTTTTTAAAACGACATCCAGAATTATCACTCCGAGAACCTGAAGGATTGACCAAAGGAAGAGCTGTTATAACAGAACAATACATAAGGAAGTGGTTTTCTGATTTAAAAGCGTATTTGGAAGAAACAGATAACTTAGATATTATGTCTGATCCAGAGAGAATACTCAATGGTGACGAAAGTGGCTTCAATTTATGCCCTAAAACAGGAAAAATTTTAGGTCCCAAAGGTGCCACAAATATTTTGGAGATCAAGAGAGGAAATGATAAAGAAAATATTACCACACTTCTTGTCTTTACTGCCAGTGGCAAAACTGCAGTGCCATGTGTGGTCTTCAAATATGTTCGAATTCCTAAGGCAATTATAGACAGCAGTGATCCCTTGTGGCATATTACAAAATCAGATTCGGGATGGATGAAAAGTGATGTTTTCTTTGAATATGTATCCAGTCAGTTGCTTCCTTGGTTGCAGTCACAAAATATCAAGTTTCCAGTAATTTTTTTCGTTGACGGCCATAAGTCGCATCTAACCTTGGAACTTAGCCAATTCTGTGAGAGGAATGGTATTATATTGTACAGCTTGCCGCCTAATACTACCCATATGATGCAACCAGCGGATGTAGCTGTTTTCAAACCCTTGAAAAGTGAATGGAAGAAAGTAACTCGTCAATGGCTAAATAAACCTGAAAACATTCATTCGGCGGTTACCAAAACAACTTTTTGCCCACTCCTAAAGACTGTTCTAGAAAAGCCTTCTCTACCTGAATACATCAAAAAAGGCTTTAAGAAATGCGGACTCTTTCCATTCGACCCCGACGCAGTGGACTACACGAAATGTGTTCAAAATTATTTGGAATCAGTGGTAAATAATGAGTTAAAAGAGGATCCAATTACGGACGAAGAAATTAATATTGCCAAAAAAGTATTGTTGGTCAAGTTCAAAGATCGATTAGAGGAAAATTGGATCATCGATGATTTGGTGCGTCAACTCGAGAGTTTTAAAACTGTTCCAGGTTTTCGTGAAGAGATAGAAGAAAATGTAATACGTCATGAATCACCTAAGAATGAGCCTGGGGCAAATAATGAAGATCCTGTTCACCACTCTGAAAATCCAGAAGACACTGATGAATGGTTATCTATTGAAGATATTCCAATCGTATTTGTTAATGACAATGATAGTGTCTCCGAACTTATAAATGATGAGGCCCATGGAAGTGCTGATAAAAATAATGTGCAAAAACTTCTGACAGGTGCAGATGAAGATGTCGAAAAAAAAATTGAAATAAATGAGCAAGAGGCAGATATACATGAAGTCAATATACAAGAGCCCGAACTTATGAGTGATGAGATCACACTGCAAGAAAAATCTTTTGACGAACCTTCTCAAATGCAACAGAGTGATTCCCATGCAGTAAATCCATCAGATAGACCTGTCACTACACAGAAAATTAATATCTTACAAGACATGAAATTAAATATTCCAATTGAGAAGCTTTTAGTTTATCCCACACCCATTATATCAAGAAAAAAAAGAAACGTGGATCCTCAACCAGCAGCTATCTCTTCCCCAAACTACAGGGCATATTTGGAAGAAAGAAGTGGCAGAACACAAAAAAAAGTAAAGAAATCTAAAATTAAGAATACCGAGAAAAATACTGTAAACAAATCCAAGGAAAGGTGCTGGGGTTGTAAAGAAGAGTTGGATAGTGATGTGGACGAAGGTGATGAGGAGCATGTTGGGTGTGACAACTGTCCCAAATGGTACCACCTAAAATGTACCGGGATAAGCAATACCTCAATTTCAGAGCTGAAAGAAGAATACTTCAAATGTGATTTTTGCTAGCATAATCCAAAGTTTTTCTTTAAATTCATTCGTTTGTACTGTTTTTTAAGAATTTTATGTTTTTGTTTTATATTAAAACAGGTGAATGTCCATGTGAATGTTAATAAAAGTTTTAATAAATTCGTTTTTATATAAAAAAAAATCATTAAGTCATCCCTATCCGATCCAAAACACATAGGCCGACTATCGGTATGCTTTTTGCCGACTATTAGATAGCAAGTGGCCGAGTGTTGGGGTTTCTATGGAAAATCTTTTATTTTATGAATTTCACTTGTTTGCCGCTAGATGTCATGTGTTATCTGTATTCTTGTTTGCCTACCAGTCAGTACAGAATGATTCTGTAAAAGAATCAAGTAGCAATGATGAAACAGAAAATTTTTTAGATTTTTTTTCTCAAGCCACTCTGTTAAATGGCCGACTATTGGCACATTTACCCTATTTTCCGCCAAATTTCATTGGATCAAAACCGGATTCATCACATGAAACCTAGATTATGGACATAAATGTAGTCTGTGCCACAACAAAACTAATATAATAATAAGTAATAAACAAACCTTTATTATCTCTTTAATTATTTATTTCCCATTGTGTTTTGACATTTGGAGCTTCTATTTTTCCGTTTCTGATAGAAAAACGGCTTGAAAAAAACAATAAAAACTTGTTTGGAAGTATGGATATATGGAGTTAATCATTCTTCATATTTTAAAATATTCACCAAACACGAAAGAAGGAAATATTTAAATATTCCTAAACGGAAGGTAAACGAGGTAATAAATACTTTTAGAAATCCGAAGTTAGCTACGATTTTAAGGTGACAGATCATTAAATGGGGCAACAGCTACAAAGCAACAATCGTTAAATATTTATGCTTCGAGCAAATACCTATAGACGCTGCTTTGCCGTTTGGCCGTGCGAGAGGGAAAGACTAGTATGATCTTTCTCTTTCGCTCCACGTATTGATTGGTCGGCGGGGAGGTGCATATATACATATATATTTCAAGAAAACATTAGCATTTAAAGATAAAAAGGTAATTGTCTCGGAAAGTCCCATTTTGACCAGTTTGGTATACGGGATGGGGCTGATTACTCTGAAAATTTTTTCGGCAGCTTTTCGAGATACATCATCAAGTTAAAATCAAACTAACCTTATTTTTCTCCTTCTTTTAAAGAATTCTTGATTTTTAACTAAATTGGCACATAATTTTTAATACACCTTTAAAACGTTTTTAATTATTTACCCTTTTTCCATTTAATTGCAAACCTCTACTTTCACACGTCGGATCGTGGCTGCAAACCATGTATACATAGAGCATCATGGCCGCCCCGCTTAAAAGTGAAGCTTCGCAATTTAATGGAAAAAAGGTGTAAAATAAATAAAAATATAAGGTTTTAAAGGGTGTTTATAAAATATTGTGTGCCACTTTATATAAAAATCAAGAATTGTGTACAAAAAGAAGGGGAAATATAGTGAAAATAAGGTTAGTTTGATTTTCAAATTTGATGATGAATATCTCGAAAACGAAACGTTGCCGAAAAAATATTTTTTCAGATTCGTAATCAGCGCCCCAAAAAACCCCCGTATACCAAATTTGGTCAAAATCGGAGAGGAGGCAACTTTCGAGACAATTACCGATAAAAATGACCAAACAAGCAATACGATTGGCTACATTCTGAATTTACTTACCGCTAGGGATTGCTTAAATTGTTGGTCCAAACGGCCATTAGTCCAGTTTCAGTTAATTTCTGGTTGTGTTCAGAGTTTAAATAGACTCTGGTTGTGTTTATTAGTTTCGTTATTTAGGTAATTAGTCTCAGCCGTTTTTCTTACGAATTGCATTACGCTCATGGAGGCGGACTTTGCTAAAAAAAATGTGATGATTTTGTTAGGCGAGAGATTTCATTGAATCAAAAGTTGGGGATAAAAAGAAATATCTACCGATATTTGTTAAATTACGGGCCTTTTATTATCAAATCTGAAAAAAAAGCTGTTTATTCCTCTACAAAATAAATTTAAATTAAATCTGTAAAATTTTTAATGACGTAACTGGCTACTGACAACCAACTCGGTCGGTGGTTGTTTATAAACAAGCACCTAAAAGTTAAAGAGCAACACAGCACGTGGTGATTACGTCACTTCCTGGATCTCCGTTGGATTCCCCCTCTTACTAATCACACCTTTTCCCCACTGCCCCTTCTCCAATCCCCTCCACTTGGGAGATTCCCGAGTAGATTTGTCATCACTGACAAGAAAAATGTCATTTTTTTAGAGTGAAATTTATTCTAACTAATTGACATTAGAAATCACAATACAAATAGAGTGTTAAAAAGTGTAAGGAATCAAAAAACTTGCAGAAAATCCGATGCAGTTCGATATGTTAGCTAAAATTGGAAAATATTATGGGCCTAGTCGGTCGTCATCGTAAAACCACACAGTTACGAACTCGCGTACGAAGTTAGTCAAATGAACGACTTTTAGGTTATCAGAAAAATTGTTTTCAAAATAAACTTTGTAATCAGCTAGAAAAAATTTATAAAATAAGTCATTCTGGAATAGTTTAAAATTTTAAAAACAAATATTTCCAAAGATTTAGCTGTAATTAATAATTTTGACTATTAACATGAATGAACCGCCCTCCCGGGCTTTGCGCAAAAGGTCTTCGCGCACGGCACGTTCCTCGTAAATTTCTATGGTTCCATGGCAGAGCCGCCATGATGGCTTTCTGTATTACACGCTCGACATGGAAAGTTTCAAAGTTGTTTTATCGTATTTGTGACTGAGTGCGTGTAAATAAACACGATGGGAACGTACTAAGGAACACGTATATTCGTTTAGTGCCCGACTCGGACGGTCCGAGCGGCGAAAAGCCTGTTAATCCTTCGATTTTATGTTGGCGTGGTCGCGCGTTTCGTGCCCTCATCAACAAATATGTCTAAGCTTTCGTTCAGGGCGAGGGCCCTCGATGCGAGCAAACCCATGCCTATCTACTTGGCCGAGGAGCTCCCGGACCTGCCGGATTTCTCGGCAATCAACAGGGCTGTGCCCCAAATGCCCTCGGGAATGCAGAAAGAGGAGGAATGCGTAAGTTGAGGTCCATCGTTCGTTCGACAGCTCAGCCGCCATGTTGACATGGCGCTTGGCGCCTATCTCGACCGGCGAATTCAATTTTAAACGCGTTTTGGGGCTTAATTAACAATGTTAGGCCCTGGAACGGGTCGGATTTTCGGCCAAATTTTAAATTTGAGTCGTTTGGTACGAGGTGCACGAGCTGTCAAAGCCGTTTTAATGCGGCAAGTGTTTCGCGTATGTAAATAGAACCTACCTTAGTAAAAGGCATGTATCCTTTAACAGGAGCACCACTTGCAACGGGCCATATGCGCCGGTCTTATCATCCCTACGCCTGAAGTCACGGATGTGCCCCTCAAGGACTTCTACGACAAGGTCTACCCTTCCAACTACAAGCAGCCTAGGCAGCTCATTCACATGCAACGTAAGGACCTTTACGCACTCTTTTTCTTTCTCAGTAAAATTTCTTTTTTGGATTTCCCTCCTCGAACACCTTTATTTTGTTTTTTAAAGAATGTAAACAATTATCGTTGTCATGGCAACAAGATGGGACAAATACAGGGTGTTGTTTCTACAACTCTACAATTTTACAAAAAACTGTATACCTACTTCTAAACTTAATAAAAGTATTTTATTTAAATAATATGTTCTTATTTTAATCATTTCCATTTTTTTAACACCACAGATTTAAATCAAAAAATGTTTGCTGTAAAAATTTTTTGTTTATTATCGTATTGTGGAATAATAAGTAACTGACAGTACAAAAATACAACCTTTACCTTTAGTAATTTCGGTTTTCTTAAATTCTATTATCATATTAAATCTGGGAACAAGGTTCTATTTTCAAACATGTAGTAGATAATGTCCAACTTTTCCATTTCAAAGTAGCTAAAACTACTTTTGATTTTGTATGTACACCTAACATTGTAGGTACACAAGAAGTAGTTATTTTTATTATACATGTAAAGTTGTAGCAACATGTAAATAGTAACAATTCTTTTAAAAAGTTCAGTACATATCGTCTCTCCAGAGTTATAATAAGACAACTGAAAAAGGGCAGTTTTGAGATATTGGATGGGCATTTCAATATTAAAATTAGCATATAGGAAATACCTTTAGAAATATACAAATCTAATTGATTTTACAAAAGTATAATGATTTATTTTATTTTATACATATTTACAGAGGTAATTGTGTAGAATTGTGGCTCCACTATTTTAGGATGTTAAATCAACATGAATGAATAATTTTTTTAAGTTGTCAATTAAAAATTTTTGGAAAAAAAATTGAAAAATCCAAAAATTGAAATTATTTGTTTTTACACATACATTATGAAACAAATTATACTAGAAATTGCTAAACTTAAATGGATGCTTTTTGTTGACAAAAAACTAAAAAAAAACATTTTTTTTATTTTCAAAATAAAAGTAACACCAAAAAAATTTTTGTTTAAATTTTTGTTTTAAAGATTTGTAAACCGGCCGTAAACTTAAACAAAATGAAAAACATGTCAAAATCTCTGTTTTTCAATTTTTTATGGCACTAATGCACAATTACCTTTACGGATAGTAAAAATGTACTAAAAACTATTATTCTAAGTTTACTATTTTTTTTTTTTACAAAAAGTGTGACTTGTCTCTGTAAAGAGACTTAAAACTTATATTAAGATGTTAAATTTTTATAAAAAAAAACGATTTTTTTAAAGAAAAATTTAATAATTGTCAACAGAAATATTAAAAAAAGAAATAAAGGCTTTATTACCAATGAATTTTTAATTAAAAAGAAATGCAAATTTCTGAAAATAAACTTTAAATAAACTTTTGTAAATCCTTAATTTTAAAGACAAACTTTTTATTGCTTAAAATTATGATTATGCATTCTTCTTCTACTATAACTATAACTATAATACAACTATAAATAAGCTTAGTTAATTCTTAATTTTAAAAACAAACTTTTATTTCTTAAAATTATGATTATCTATGCATTAATAAAGTTTCCTTTTTCTTATAGGCTATTTTTGTTTTTTTCTTATAAGCTTGCTGGAGCTTTAAATATCTTATTTAGTTTCTTTTTTATTTTTATTCCTTTAAAAGCATCATTGTAATAACTTTCTTTACAGTAAATGACACCCGAGCAACTTAAAGATCAAGACAACTTAAAATGATTTTTTAAAGTTTTGGTGTAATTTGAAAACATTTTAAATTTCTTTGTTAATTGTCTGGAGGATGAAAAATTTGTCAAGCTCGTTTTGAAAATATCTAATTTATTCTTGTATTATTCTAAACTTAAGTCAAATTATTTCATCAAGACAAACTCTGTAGGGGGATTATAAATAACATTTAATTTTTTCCAAGTATATTATCAAAAAGAACACAAAAAACCTTATTAGTACAGTATAACCTCCATATTCCGGACAATTAATTGTAAGGGGGTGTCCGGATTACTGAATATAAGCAAAATCAGAAGTAAGATACAGAATAATTCATAAAATACTTATTTATTAATAGAAAAATATTGCCTTATAAAAAAATAGCAAAAAATTGGTATACATTTTGCATTGCAAAAGATATTTTACAAACTAGAAATACGTTAAAAGTACATAAAATTATACATTCTTTGTACATAATAACATATGTTATAAAAATCCTTACAAACAAATGTAACTTACTTCGGAACTACCTTAAAAAATCGGTAATATTTTTTTTTTTTACTCCAAATCTTTTTTTACAGCAATATTCTCAATTTGGTTGTCTAGTATATTGTTTTCTGATGCCCACTGGATACAATTGCTAATAATCTTCAGTTGGAATATCTGTGCCTAATAATTGTTTACCAAGAACTTTTAATTCATTGATATCGTTCTGGATTTCCTTCGATTTTTTAATATTCATTGCTAAAGTTGCAGAGTAATGTTTTCTTCTTCATCTTCTTCGTCCAATCCCACCTCCTGGGTGGACAGCAATGGCTTCCATGACTTTTTGGTTAGGTCTTGATGCACTTGGTACCATGGTTCTTGTAACGAAAAAACTACGTTTTTAAGATTAATGCTCTTTAAAGTTGTAGGAATGTCAGTCTCAGATGCTACAATTTTTTTAAGCAATTTTCACTGGCAAAGACGCTATAACGGACTTAAACAAGTAGAAAATATTGCGCAAGCGAGTAGACTGTCCGGATTAGACTTTTAAAAATTAGTGTCCGGAGTACTGGATGTCTGAATTTAAGTGTGTTCGGACTATAGAGATTACACTGTATATTTAAAAAAAAAAAATTTGAGTTGTCTTACTTTTATCTGGAGTGACGATACGAGAGACCTATTGAGTCTGTTCTGTTCTAAATATCATAAGTATATGTTTCAAAGATTTTTTTAAATTAAACCTTTTTCTTTTAAATTATCTGTTCCTTGTGATATTTGATTTTGAAAATGAACCGTAAAAAATAGTCCTTATAAAATTTTTGGGATTTAAAAAAATAAATAAATATGTCAATTTTTATTTAGGTGCATATGGTGTTCTAATAAAATAAACCTTACTCCTACAAAGAAATTTTTTTTTGTTGTACAGGGTGTACCAAATTTGAACCTTATCATTGAAAAATAATTTTCTCAAACTGAAAGAGATACAAATGTTTTAATATATTTTGAGATATTAATACAATAAATTAAGTATCAGTTTTTGTTGTATACAGGGTGGTCAAGAAAGTTTGATCTTGGCAATGCTCAGGGGCAATTTGCTAGCTCGACATGAGTGAAAAAAACTAACCAGGGGACTGTTTGCCAAGACAAAAATAGGCTTAAAATTGCCCAGGTTACAGATAAATTTGAATGTCTAAAATAAAAGAATGCTCCCACATTTTTTGAAATTTAAAGAATGGATTTTATTTGATTTTTTAAAAATGTGAAATTTTAGGTTTTTTCTCACTTCTAAAAATTCTAAAACTGTATTTTGATTATTTAGTCATGTATCTTTGTACTCCTTAACGCTGCTGCTTTAAAAATGTGGTTTTAAGTTGAGGGCAGTGGCTTTTTTTAAATTTTATGAGACATTATCACTACAGTGGTAAATTAAAAAAGCAAACTTTTAGTCATTTTTTAGTTTTCGGCCATTACACCGATTTTGATGATTTTTGGTGTACAGGGGATTTAGAACAAAACGTTTCGTCTCCGTGTTACCCATCATCAGTCCTGTTAAACAAACCAGCCATATTTTCATTTTTTTCCCATTTTTTTACACTAAAATATTACAAAACTAATTAAGAAATACACAAATTATAGTGTATTTATGTATTAAATTTTAAAAAACAGTCCTTAGTAGAAAATTTAGTCTAGGAAAAGTGAAGTTTTGCAATTTAAAAAAAAGCTTTAAATACATAAAAACACCATTATTTTTGTGATGCTGTGGTTCTGTCATAGTTTAGTGTAAAAATCACTAGTTTTGTGCAAAAAGAAGGGTTAAAGGACTGTTAGTTTAGTTAACAAGATTGATGATGGTTGACAAACTTTAAAACGAAACGTTCGAAAACTACAACATTGCACATTTCTTAACTAACTTTAATTTTGCAAAATATTTGCCGTCGAAAAAGAAACCTAAATACCTTATTTTAAATGACCTTGTAAGTTACAATTATTTAACTATATCAGTTATTGAACTTAATTTATTATAAAATTCTAAATCTTGTTGCCATGGTAATAGTACTTAACTAATGTTTTTTATTGAAACTCTTGGTATCTCACATAATATTTAAACTCTTCTTTCTCTAATGTTATTTACCTTTTTTCTATAAATATGGAATTAACAAAAGAACAATTTTTGTCTATGTACAGGGTGATCAGTTAAGGGTAGCGAGCGGCCATATCTCATAAGATATTGGTCGTATAGATTTAAGAAAAAAAAATCATAATAAAAGTCGCCAAGAGAAATTGCTGGAAATTATTTTCGAGTTTGTCAAACGTCCGCTAGAGGGCGTTACAACCAACACCTAGTAGAAAAATGGGATTTTTATAGAATTTTGTCTAATGAAAGTATATCGATTATATCATTTTCATATTTACTGACCATTTCCCTACATTTTTTGTCTAAAACGTTTTGTTCTATCTATCAAAATAAAGCGGTGGGGAAGTTCAATTGTTTTTTTTAAACAAACCAAGATTTCTCCCGTTTCTTTTGACCGATTTTAGCAAACTTAGGCTCATATGAAAGAGCATAATTTGCACTACAAAAGGCTTATTTGGTTTTGAATTTTTGACTTTTGCTGTCGCCGCTAGATGGCGTTAACTGAAATGTTTTATATATTTTAAAAGAGGATAAACTTCTCTATAATTTAATGAAAAGAATTTATTATCTACCTTTTGAACCGTTGATATTGACCAAAATATAATTTTTTACATTAAAAAATGGCACAACAGTGGTGTTTTTTATCGAAATAAATCAGTTTGTAATCGCTTATTAGTTGCTAACAAAAGAACCTCTTGACTTTTTTTCGTTAGACAAACGGTTTTGGATTAAAAAATATAAATACGTTTACATACTGTTACCTTATAATTATCATTGTAAACAGTATGTAATGTAAACCTATTTTATTTTTCAATCCAAAACGTTTCTAACGAAAAAAGTCAAAGTTCTTTTGTTAGCAACTAATGCGTTACAAAACTGATTTTAATTTTGATAAAAAAAACAGTGGCGTGCCATTTTTTAATGTAATAAAATTATATTTTGGTCAATATCAACGGTTCAAAAAAGGTAGATAATAAATTCTTTTCATTGAATTATAGAGAAATTTATCTCTTTTAAAATATATAAAAATTAATAACCATTACATTTGTTATAAAAAAAAAAAAAAAAAACTCAAAACATTTGCTACCATTTCAGTTAACGCCATCTAGCGCGACAGCAAAAGTCAAAAATTCAAAACCAAATAAGCGTTTTGTAGTGCAAATTGCTCTTTATATGAGCCTAATTTCTAAAATCGGTCAAAAGAAATGGGAGAAATCTTGATTTGTTTAAAAAAACAATTGAACTTCCCCCGCCGCTTTATTTTGATAGATAGAACAAAACGTTTTAGACAAAAAATGTAGGGAAATGGTCAGTAAATATGAAAATGATATCATCGATATACTTTCATTAGATAAATTTCTATAAAAATCTCATTTTCTCTGGTGTTGGTTGTTACGCCTCTAGCGGACGTTTGACAAACTCGAAAAATAATTTCCAATTCTCTTGGCGACTTTTATTATGATTTTTTTTTCTCAAATCTATACGACCAATATCTTATGAGATATGGCCGCTCGCTACCCTTAACTGATCACCCTGTACACTTAATTTACAGAAAACAAAAAGCCTTTTTTCTATTTATATATTTTCCACTTTTTAGGTTATTCTAATATCCCACTGCAAACGCTAGGTATGTTAAGGGCCAAGTTCCTATCTAAAAATCTCGGCCTTTTAAAGTAGTGAGATCTAAAATTAGTCCAAGTTCTTTTGCGTCTTGGCAAGTTTTTTACTGATCTGTCTGTTTTGGATGTTAATTTGGCCCTTCCTTAACATAATTGTTTTGGTGGGATCTCTTTTTTTTAGTTTAATGAATGAAAAAAATGATTAAGAAGTAATAAATCTCCAAATTTGAGTTTTATATGTAAGGGTAGACAAATTGTAGTAGTATATAAAATGTAGCAATTTAGATTAAAATTTTGTTACAGATTTATACATTTTTGTTCTAAATATGTGATATACAGAGTCACCCATAAAGTCCACATCAAATGGGAATTTTTTTCTCTAATTAATTGGGGTAAATTTTCTTTTTGCCAAAAGTTTTTGCTTCAAAAATCATGCCAAGAAATGTATATAAGGATGATCAGGTGACTTTTTTTAACTGTCAAATTTGACATTTTTTAAAAAAATCGCAAAATGAAGCATTATCTTTCGAAATTTTGAAAAATTGTATAGGAAAGTTGCATATTTTTAAATTTTACACCCACTTGCCAATTTTCAGCTCTCTAGTATAATTTTTATTTTTTCACAACTTTTTGTAGTTTTCTCTAAAATTATTTTTTCATATTAAAATTAATTTTTAAATGTAATCCTGATACAAATAATTTTGTACAAAAATAGAAAATACCCCAATGAAATAGCTCCAAACTTGATGCAAATGTGGTATAATTTTCACAAAAACTGACAAAATACACTTAATTTCTGTTTATTATTAAATAGTTACATTAATAAATGTATGAAATTATTGTTAATTTAAATATTGGTAATTAAAATGCTTTTTCAAAACCCTAAGTGCAATATTAAAGACATAAACCCTTGCATTAACAATTGATCCTAAAGCAACATAGGATGAGAGTGTCATAAAAAAATTGAACAAAATTAATGAAGCAAAATATCTGTCACGTCAAGAAAGCAGTTGTCAAGAAATTGTTTATTGGTGTTATTATATGTTTTTCTTAAAATGTTAACATTTTTTTAGGAAAAAATATTATAAAATAACACAAATAAACAATTTCTTGACAACTGCTTTCTTGACGTGACAGATATTTTGCTTCATTAATTTTGTTCAATTGTTTTTATGACACTCTTACCCTATGTTGCGTTACGATCAATCATTAACGCAAGGGTTTATGTTTTTAACATTGCACTTAGAGTTTTGAAAGAGCATTTTAATTACCAGCATTTAAATTAACAATAATTTGATAACATTGTCCAATTTTTTAAAGTAACTATTTAATAATAAACAGAAATTAAGTGTGTTTTGTCAGTTTTTGTGAGAATTATACCATATTTGCATCTAGTTTAATGCTATTTCATTGGGGTATTTTCTATTTTTATAGAAAATTATTTGTACCAGCATTATTAAGTATCAGGATTACATTTTAAACTTAATTTAAATATGAAAAAATATTTTAGAGGGTTTTAAATAAATTCGGATAATACATACGGGTGTTGCTCCGCCGAGCGGGACATAGGGAATCCCATGTAAATTTTGAAGTAGTCAAATATTGGCTCCCCTAATTATTTTAGAAAAAAATGCTATAAGGATTTATTGAAGAGCACAATAAGTTCCACCCAAAATAAAAATTTGAGCATTTTTCAACCAACCAGTAAAGAGTAAACTGCTTAAATACTTCTGCAACGTAGTAGCTCATTATGCACCCTGTACTCTAGAAATCAATAATAAAAACACCATATCGATTTATCGGTGACAATTTAGATCATTAATTTATAATGTCATTGCCAAAACTGAATAATTTTATACGGGAATTTCAAAAAAAACCCTCGCATTTTATTTTATTTTACAGCTAAGGTAACAGACCAATTATTGCCACTTTTAGACAAGAAATTTCAATTTTTGGGCATAACTCTTTTAAAAATTTTGGAATCTAAATGTGTTAACACTAATAAAATTGTTAGAGTTTTGTCTTCAAATTTCACAAAATAAAAGAATTTGGTTTATAAAGAAAATACGGAAAATTTAAAAAAAATTGGATGTAATATAACCTGTTATTGACACACAATTTTTCTTGAAACCTTTTATTGACATCCCAATTATTGACACTTTAAAATTAAACTTAAAACAAAGAACAAGTGAAAAAGAAAAACTAACACTATGTAATTAAGATTCAAAAATGTCCCCCTTTTAATGGAAATTCATATCTTTGCCGTTCTCCTGTCCCTTAAAATTTTTGGTGTGGCAGCACTCCCAAAATGCGTTTTTAATGTAGGAAATATCATTTTCATTAAAGATAAATGATTTCTTGTCTTTATTTATGGACTTCATTGACATTACTTCGACCTCATTGGCTTGTATCTTTTGTATAACGCATACATATTTAAAAATGGTGGCATTTCTTTTTCCTCCATAGAATTTTGCCAATACGTAATCGCCCACTTGAAGGTTAAATGCATCCTCTAAGTCACAATATTCATTTTCTTCTGGAAAAATGTCAACATCATCTAAACTACTGCCGCTGTCCATCCATCCCTCTTCAGATGAGTCGGATTCTTCTTCTCTTTTTTTGTTGTGCTTGTTTTTTACTTCGATTTTTTGTTGCCGTTGCGTCTTTAAAGCTAATCTTTTTTCTTTTTCTTCTAACTTTTGCTTTTTTGCGTTTTCTTTTCTTGTGTGATATGACCTCCATGCATCTGAAGTTATGACGGAAGGAATTTTTTCTTTTATTTTTCTTTTTTTTGTTGCCGGTTTTGGGTTGGGCCAAAATAATGCTTTCTTAAATGGCGTCGGCACGTTATCCTTAATATTTTTAAAAGGAGTTAAAACATTACTTGCTGAGTGTTTGACTGAGCAACTTGGAATTTTCTCTGGTGTGGAGTGTTGAGGTATTTCTATAAGCGCTTCCACCTGGTCCTCTACTCCAGATTCTTTTAATTGTTCTTCATTTTCTGTTAGTTGAGTATCCTTGCCTGGCAATGTTTCTACAATTTCTTTAATCTGGGATTCACTTCTTTCTAACTGAGTCTTATCCATTTTTTGTATTTCATTAGGTTTCTTAACTTCAATTTCTTTGGTTAGTTCTTTCCAAATCTGAAACAAACTTGTATCTTCAACAGCACCATTCCATTCTAAATTTTCTCTAAAACATACTTTAAATTGATCCAATTTTAAAGCATCAATTCTTTCTTCTAATCCCCTTAATGTATCCTTTGTTTTTATTGTTAATTTAGGGAAGTCTCCAACAAAAGAATTTTTCTTGGATATTTTGTCAAAGTGTACATTTTCCACATTAAAAGGGCATATGCCACTTCCCCGGAATCCATTTTTGATGGTATCTTTATCTATCTGTTTCAGAGCTTTATTAAAAACACTGGGAAAATTTTGTTTCTGCATTTTATTTCCCAAGTTTTCCAGTCTCCATTTTTGGACTTCTTGCCTGTAGGCAGCCTTTAGTGGTCTAAATACCCCCACATCCAAAGGTTGCAACAAATGAGTGGAGTTTGGGTATAGTGCAATAAGTTCTATTCCATTGGCTGCACAAAATTCAGAAAGATGGTGCGTAAGGTGCGAGACATGCCCGTCCAGAAATAAAATTACTGGTTTTTCTATTTTTTCTTCTTCCAGCCAGGGATTAAATATATTACAGATATATTCGTAAAATGTTGCCGCACACATCCAGCCATTTTCGGAGGTACCGACGCCCCATTCAGGTGGAATGCTTTGTGCAATATAACTGGGAACTCTAATATATGAGTACACGATCATTGGTGGAGCAATAGTTCCTGCAGCATTTGCAGTTACAAGGACCGTAAGGTTTTCTTTTTCATCCCCTGCAGTTGTGTATACATTCTTTTCCCCCTTTTTAACTAATACCTTATCCTGTTTTGGAGAAAGATAAAAGGCACTTTCGTCAGTGTTGAAAACTCTTGATGGATTTTCTGTTATTTGAAAGATCCCCTTAGATGTTAGGTACGTTTTTATTTCCTGAAACCAGGTCCGAATGTGATTTTCAGTGATATTTTCTCTAGCTGGTGTTAAACCTTGAGATAATCTTACACTAATTTCGGGATGTCTTTTTAAAAACAGCCTAAACCACTTATCGCTAGGTCTATTATCATTTTTAAAGGATTTTTCTTTAGTTTTTGACTCAGTCATCATTTTCTGAACAGAGTCAAGCAGCTGTGTTTTCGTGACTGGAAAATGTCTTTCAGCCAATGCCAGTATCCATCTAACTAAAAGAGTTTCTTCTTCTAAGGACAATGTGGTTGATGGACCTGGAGAGCAAACTAATGAAGATTTTCCTTCTTTTTATGAAGCAGTTTGTTCGGGAACACCATATTTTTGCGGCAGTTGCTACTGGGAGTCCACAAATCCCCCAAACCCAGGCCTTTGCTAAAGAGGATAATTTTTTGTGAAGCCATTTCTAAAAAAAAAAAACCCAAATATTGACACTCCCCCACCAAATATTAACACCCTATGTAAAGAATTGGTTAGAGACATTTTAAAGAGAAAATTAAAGTTTTGGCAATATCGCAGTGAGGGAGCAATTTGTATGTATTAAAACCTTAAAAACAATTAAAAAACCAATTATTGACACGAGTGTAAAAAATTGGGTAAGCTATCTTACTAAACCAATTTTTGCACAGGTGAATCACAAGGTCCCTAACACTTTCTTTAATATATCTTACCTATTTTTTGTTGTATAGACTTTTGAAGCAAATGAAACATTGCTTGGCCTGTCTGATAAAAAAAAAAAAAAAGTTACATGCTTTTAAATCAAACACTTCCTTAACTTTTTCACTATTAACCACTTAAATATTCAAGTAAAATGTGCACATGTTCATTAAACAGAATTTCCCAAAAAATGGTGATGAAATATTGGGGAAAGGATTAATTGCCCCCGGTATCAAGCAATATTTCCCCTTTTTAAAAGTAAACACAAGTTTGTCAGATCTCTTAATTTTACATAGAATCAAATAAAATGTCAATAAATGGTAATGTGTCCATTTGGTATTTTACCAATTCCAACACATGCACTAAGTTAGAAAAGACAAAAAACAAATTTGTCTACATTTATAAATCAATTTATGACAAAATATGGGGTTTAATCAAATTCTCAAATATTTCTCCATTAACTGCCAGACAATAACCCAAACGATTATAAGACTCATTTCTTACGTTGGCTAGTTGGTACATCGATATTCAGGCATTTTAGCGGAAATAGCTTCCTTAGCTGGTCTAAATTTTCATATTTTTCATTGGTATGTTAGTTTTTAAATGTCCCCAAAAAAAAATCGTTTGGCGAAAGATCCGAGACCTGGCTGGCCAAGATATTGCGTGGTTCGGGCCTATGATGTCGTTTTAAAAGGTTGTTCAAGTATTCGCCACACTCTGGTACTGTTTGGGGGCAGCCATCCATTTGATACCATATCTCTTGATTTTCACGAGAAGGGGTTGTTCAAAGCAGGCAAAATTTGCCCTTTTAAAAGTTCCGAAAGTACTCCGCATTAAATTTTTGGTCAATGAAAAATGGTCCAAGAATATGGTGGCCGAAAATTCGCGCCAAAACATTAATTTTTTGTGGATATTGTCAAAACAAATCGATTTTGGTTTTCGACTCCAGTACCGACAATTTTGAATTTGGGTTCGGTTCAAGAAAAGTGCATTCGCAGTCGAAAATTTTGAAAAAACCTCTGTCAGTTTTTTTCCTTCCATCATCAAAAAGAAAATTTTCCCCTGTCGTCGTATTTCTCTCCGTCTCAAATTTTTTGGTGTCTTTCGTACTTGTAAGCGTGGTATTTACATTTTTTAAAATTCGAGATATTGTGGTGTGGTCTTGTCCAGTAATGTCCTCCGTTGTCTTTTTGAAATTTTCCTTCCCTCCTCTACACAAAGTATCACGCAAATTCCTCTTTTTTGACAATTTGTCTCTGATTTTCACGTCGCTTTTCTTCACATTTGCAATTGTTGATTACTGTGCCTGTAGTTTAAATTTTTTTCGTCCGTTCTATTGTCGATTTACTTGGTATTGGCCTATTGGGAAATAGGTGCAAACATGTCCGCCTTTCGATAACTTTTTCCCTGATAAAACCTTTTTTTAATAGAGATTTTTGCTTGATTTGAGTAGTTTATTTTTAAAAAAAGATGTGCCATTAATCAAACGAGAGTAAGGGTTAAATAATTTTTCGGATTTTTTTATAAATTTTTAATAATACAGGGCGGAAGAAGATAGGAGATTCGTAACTTTTTTAGCATTTATCTCTTAGCTGGCGGACTGAGAAGAGCTAAATTTGTACACGGGTACAACTTTTCGTGCCCTTAAAAAACCCCAAAATTTTTCTTCTAAAATAATTAGGGGAGTCAATTTGGGAGCACCAAAATTTACATGGGTTTCCTATGTCCCGCTCGACGGAGCAACACACCGTATAGTAGAAAACTACAAAAAGTTGGGAAAAAATAAAAATTCTGCTAAAACCTATAAACTATACAGTTTCCCAAATTGGGGGGAATTTGGGGATTTAAAACCCCGATAGTAGAAAATGGTTAAATGGGGAAAGTTTTGGACAATTATGTTGTGAACCCCTTTTTCTACATGGTTCTATCTATTCAGGTTTTTGAGAAATGTTAAAAAACCTGAAACGTTTTTTTGAAAATCGGCCATATTTTTTTTTTTAAATGAAAATTTTTCAAATCTGGAAAAATTTTTTAAAGCAACTTTTTTTGTAGAATATGACCAAGTAGTCAATTTTTATTTTCTGTTTGCTTTTTTGAATCATCATCAGCTTTATTTTTTTTATGGACGCCATATTGGATTTTTACCAAAATAGTGCTTTTTTTTCTGATTTCAAAAAAAAGTATAACATGTTATAATTTATGAGTTTATAACCTCATTTATTTCAAAAAAAAAAATTTTCTCATTGGCCTTGATTCCGGCGAAGTCATTTTTTTTGAAACAATAAAATATTAGAATTGGATAATAGATAAGCTGAAGAGATATTTTACGAAAAAAGGGAAAAATAGCTATAACGTTAATACCGTGTTAAAAAAAACCCCAAAAAAAAAAAGGATGAATCATCATCAACTTTACTTTTTCATATGGGGATATTGGTTTTGTCGCAGCCAAATAGTGCTTTTTTTTTTTATTTCCAATGTATAACATGTTATAGTTTGGAGTTTATAACCTATCCCCCTTTAAAAAAAAAAAATTTTTAGTTGGGGCCCTTATTCCGGGAATGTCATCAAATCATTATCAAGTTAGCTGGGTACGTTATTAAACATTTTTTAACTTTTAAAATGATTAATTATTTGAAAAAACTTGATATTTTGCAACGTTATTTCCAAAGCAATAGAAATGTTAAAAAGCTGCGCAAACGTATTTCGAAAATTTCCTGAAAGGCAACATCCTAAACTAACATACTTTCAAAAATGGTTACAAATTTGGTTAAATTTAATTTTTAAAAAAAAGACTTAGGAAGTAGAAAAAAAATCGACAACGAGATGCTACAGTTAACCAACAATTTAAAGAAAACCCCAAATCTTCAGCCAGGGATGTTGGATAGAGAATTCCACTCCCTAAGTTAACCATTCATAGGGAAATTGGACTATTTAAAAAAAATCTTTAAATATGTTGAGAAAAAAGGACAACATTTTGAATTTAGGTCGTTATCTTACATCTTCATTTTAGTAGGAATATTAGTTTAGCCATTTCATTTTTTTTTTTTTCCTTGTTTCAATTAACTTGTTAGGTGTAGTTTTGTTGTAACACGGTATTAACGTTATAGTATGTTCGCGAACCCATTTCTAAAATATCTATTTTGCTAATTACTAATATTTTATTGTTTAAAAAAAAAAAATATTTCCCGGGAACAAGGCCAACGAAAAATATTTTTTTTTAAAATAAATGAGGTTATAAACTTTAAATTTCAGTTCATTGTTGAAATCAGAATAAAAAGCACTATTTGGCTGGAAAAATCCAATAGGGCGTCCATATGAAAAAAAAAATTTTTATGATGATTCTAAAAACCGAAACGGAAAAAAAAATTGACTACTTGGTCATATTCTACAAAAAAAGTTGTTTTTAAAATTTTTTCAGATTTGAAAAATTTTCACTTAAAAAAAAAAAGGGCCCCATTTTCAAAATGCATGTTTCGGGTTTTTTTTTAAAATTTTTAAAAACCGAATAGATAGAACCATGTAGTAAACGGAATTACACTAACATAATTGCCAAAACTTTCCCCTTTAACCATTTTCTTCATGGTTTAAAATCCCCATACATTCCCCCCAATTTGGGCACACTGTATAAATTAAACTTAAGTTGGTAAAATTTGACTCAAATAGGTTGAAAAAGTAGTATTTTGTGTCTTTCAAATATTATTTAAAATATTTCAGCCCTTAAAAATCAACCCCTAATATATTCTCATAGTGTTTTGCATGCAAATTGGGATTGATCTTAACTTACCCTCTTCAAAATCTGTATTATGCTGAAGGTTGCATTATATTTTTTAGGGGTAAAAACTATCCCCTAGTCACAGAGTTGTAATTAAAAAATGTGACTGCTCAAAAGTATTACTAATTTAATTTTGTAGTTTTTTAATCCTCAAAAATCCACCCCTGACAATAATACCATTAAAAAAATAGTACAAATTCCGCGGATTTTAAAAAAAATGCATCGAATCGCTTTTAGAATGCTCCAAAAAAAATTTGTTTTGCATAACTCCTTCAGTTTTTTGATAAAAAGTTCTTTGAAAAAACGTTTTGTTGTTTATATATATATATATATATATATATATATATATATATATATATATATATATATATATATATATATATATATATATATATATTATATATATATATATATATTATATATATTTTTTTTATTTTTTTTTTTTTTTTTAAAAAAATGCATACTTATCGAGTTATTTGAAAAAAAAAATGATTAAAACGTTGATTTTATGCGAAAAAATCCGACTTTCGATCGCGAATAAGTCGAAAAGTATGCATTTTTAAAAAAAAAGCCCGAACATTTTTTTTTAGAAATCATTTTTCTTTCAATTTTGTGGTCAAAATATGAATAAAAAAAAATTTCACCCCCCAGAGGTTTGGGCGACCAATAAAGGGGCCCTTTTTGGGATGATATAGATTTTATCCGGACTATTCCCTATTTTCTGTCAAAATTTCAAGTCATTCTTCTTTTGAAAAATTGCAAGGCAAAATTTTTTTGGACTATATCTCTATATTTCACCATTTTTAACTTATTGTTAGTTAAAAAAAAATTTTCCTTAAAAAAAAAACCGTTTTTTTGCCCTCCTTTGTGTTGAGATAAATTTTAAATGCTTACTTGGAATTTCGAACCCGACATGCTAATCTGTATAACTCGATTATAAACAAAACGGAAGATTAACTTTATTTGTTGTATGAGCATAACAGTTACTGCGTTTATTTTTATTGTTTCGTGCAGGAGAAATCTTGGGATTTTATCGAATTGCGGAAAGGACATGGTACATATAACATGGGATTCTGGTTCTCGAACGATTTTTTTAAAATTTGAGTATGTTGTTTCTTAGATCAGTAGGAACATCTTTTAACTGGGACATTTTTGTGCAGGCCTACAAGGTGCTGAGAAGTTGCAGCTTAACTGTTTATTAATTCCAATATAAACGCATAAAAAATGTGAAATTTCTTCTAAATCCAACGGAATAATATTTTTTATATTTGTTTAGAGTTAAAATAATTTGATTTACCATTCACCACATACAGGGTAGTCCAGTATCGAATAAATAATATGGATTATACCAACTAAAATGTTAATATCGTGATATACTTGTATATATTTTTAGAAATTATACATTTCTGACAGGTTGTTAAGGTAAATTTACGTTAAAATATTTTGGTTTATTATCCCAAATATACAGGGATATTTGGAATTAAAGATTTTTTTTTGGTTTTTTCCCACAAGATATTTTGCGACATATAAAGAGGTACATAGTTTTAAAATATGCACATTTTTCTGGCAATTTTTTAACAAAGGTATAATAAAATTAAGATACTCATAACTAAAATAATTTTCGGGTTCACCTACAGGGTGACGTTTCTAGGAGGTTTCATTCACTATGTCTCCTGGATTTACTTATATTTTTAGGATAAGTCGTACTTAGCAATAAAAACAGAGTTTTCATTGTTAGGTACATTTTTTTTAAATGGAACGCTCTGTATATTTGGCCATGTTTTTACTGTTTATTCAATTCTACATCGAAAATGTAAATAACCCTATACGTCAATAATTGCTTGAGATAATTAAGTAGCTAATAAAGTAACTAAATGATATGATACACATAACATGGAATTCTGGCTCTTAAACGATTTTTTAAAATTTGAGTGTGTTGTTTTTTAAGTCAATAGGAACATCTTTTAAATAGAACATTCCTGTGCAGGCCTACAGGGTGGCCTAAAACTCTGTTTTTTTATTGTCAAGTACGACTTATAGCCTACATACCAATTTTCATACTTTTAAGTCTAGAAATGACAAAGTTCGATCTACACTTTCACCCTTATTCTACCCCTTTAGAGGGGTGTTTCCTAAAATCCTTTCTTAGTGGACGTCTCCTACTTATAATCTACCCACGTGCCAAATTGCATCTTCGTAAGTCAAGTAGATTTTGTGATTAGTCATTGCATGAATAAATACATGAATGAGTGACCTTTCGGTTTTATGTTTTATTCTTCAACAATTGTACTATAAAAAAACTTTTTTTTGTTATTTAAAATTTTTTCTTTTAAACCATAAGGTTGGGATTCAAATTCGCAGACCAAAACGGAAGATTTATTATTTCTTTACAGGTTAATAAATAGTGCTGAAGTTAAAATGCCATGAAAACTGTTATTATCTTTTGCCAATTTATTTATAAATTCCTTATGTTTGTATGCTTTTTGTGTAGCCTTCACCATGGAGCAAGACATACCCGACTACGACATGGATTCGGATGATGAACGTTGGCTGCAGGCTCAGAAGCCCCGTCTTGACCTCACCCCTCTCAAAGTAAGTAAAAACTAAAACACTGTACATATTTAAGCGTTTTCTTATTTATATTTCCTGTTTTAATTCTCTTTTATAATTATATTGGTTTACAAGTCGAGTCTACGTCTACCGTATTAGGCGTTTTAATCCGAACTCAGTTTAATCCGGACAAAGCCCATACCAGATTCAAACCGCGCTATAATCCGAACTTCGTTCGGATTATAGCTTCAGCGGGATGCAAGGAGCTCTGAATTACCACTTCTTTGATTGGTTTATTATTGGTTTTATGTTTAGGATCACTAAAAAAATTGTTTTTAGTTTGAGGAGATGATGGACAGGTTGGAGAAAAGTAGCGGCCAAACGGTCGTCACGCTGGCCGAAGCCAAAGCCTTGCTGAAGGAGGACGATGAGCTGACCATTGCCGTGTTCGATTATTGGCTGAATAAAAGGCTTAAGACTGTAAGTAGTTGGCGTGTTATGATGTTCTAATGGGCGCCTTGCATAATAGAATCATCTCTTAAATATCTTTACTTAAAAAAAATAAGTCTGGTTTACGATTTAAAGTTAACGTCTCTTCCTTTAAAGGAGGTTATTTGCATCTACAGACAGGTCCAGTGTAGTGGAAACATAGGCAGGGAACTGATGAATTTACTACTGTCCGCTTCGATCGATAAATATCCGCATGCATGATTTTGCGAGATCTCAGCTTGTAATATGCTGTCGGACGGGTATCAGTTCATTAATTGCCAAAGCAAAATAAAAAGTAAGTTCTCTAAACCCAAAACTCATTTCTAAAATTAAAATAGTACGCAATAAAAAAATAAATAATTATAAACATAAAAAATACTCGTTCTTGCGCATGACAATATCCCAAACGATCGTAAAAACCCTGTCTAATGTTTGTTAGCATATTAGGGCTGATAGTTTAAAAAGCTTCTTCGATTTTCATTCGAAGTTCTTCTAAATTATGAGCCCTATCATGACCGTAAACCTTATTTTTTTAAATAACCCCACAAAAAGAAATCATTGGGAGCAAGGTCTTGTGATCTCGCGGGCCACAAAATGGTTCCACGTCCACTAATCAAACGGTTAGGAAACGTATTGTTTAAATATGCTTGAACAATACGTCCATTGTGAGCGAGACAACCATCTTGCTGAAACCAGATATTACCAAATCTTACTCCTAATAATTGGCGAATTGCCGGTACAATTTGTTGTTGTAACAGATCCAAATAAATTGCTGAATGTGAAATTGCCTTCAATAAAAAATGGTCCAGGTGGCTGGTATGGTGGAAGGTGTTCTCCCACCATACCAGCCCAAACATTCAATTTTTGAGGATACTGGTTCGAACCTCAAAATACCTGTGTAGGTTTTCATCAAGGGTGGTAAACTTAACAAGGAGTGCTCGATTTTTACTATTTGTCCGCAGATATAGGTTATGTTTAGACGTCATTCGTTTGCCCATTTTGCCCAGAAGGTAGATTTATTTTATTAATTTTTGTTAAATATTCAACTTTTAAAAACTGTTTTGGATATAAACTTACTATTAGAACTGTAATGTATAACATTTAAAAAAATTAAGACTTCATACCACTTGTACACAAAACAAACAGGCAAACGGATTACGTCACAAATACCGAATTGACATTTAAATTGACTTATATGGGCTTAAATGGGATCGAGCACTCCTTGTTAAGTTTATTACCCTTGGGTTTTCATGAGACCAATATTGAACTTGAGTTGGATTCAAGGAAGTTTAAAGGTGTATGGAAGCCCAATACTGTATAACAAAATTGTCCAGGCGTGCAGGGCAGCGGGAATAGGGGGGTTGGCCCTGCGGAATTTGCGCAATGAATAGTAGGTCAGGGCCGGATTTCCATAATTCTTTGTTACTATCTATAAAATTGACATCATCAAATGTCAAATTCCAACATTCACTGTTTTTTTTTATTTTTTGCACAAAATTGTTGGTTATTAAAGGATACTACTATAGAATATTTAAAATTATTGTGTAATATTAGATTTTATATCATCTGATACAATATGGAAAGAATAGGTGGCGCCACTTTACTGCCTTCTATTTAAATGGTCGATATTTTTGAAAGTTTTGTATTTTTACCAAAAATCTTTGTAAATAAATAAAAACACGATTTTTAAAATAAATTCAAACATTGTATGATAGTATTATGTACTTATCACCAATTTTGTGATAAAAGAAGAGCAAGATAGTGTAAATGAGTTTAATCTAATCCTAAGATTCTGGTTGTACATTAAAAAGTGAAAATTTTTATAACTGCTTTTTAGGCATATACTTTTCACTAATAACAAACATTTATGAGACAGAATAACAGTGGTTAAAAATGTTTAGTAACCTTTGGTACCTGAGTATCCATTGTAACAGTATCCGTTAAATATTATGTGTGTACAGTATGACGAGCTTAAAAAGTTGATAATGCAAGATTAAGAAACCAAAAATCTAATTTATTTTTAAACAAATGGTATTGTCTCGAAAGTTGCCTCCTCTACGATTTTGATCAAATTTGGTATACAGGGGTTTTTGGGGCGCTGATTACAAATCTGAAAAATATCTTTTCGGCAACGTTTCGTTTCCGAGATCTTCATCATCAAAGTTGAAAATTAAACTAACCTGATTTTCACTATATTCTCCCTTCTTTTTGTACACAATTCTTGATTTTTACACTAAAGTGGCACACGATATTTTATAAACACCTTTTAAAACCTTGTATTTTTATTTATTTTACATCTTTTTCCATTAAATTGCGAACTTTTAAGTTCAAAGGCAGCAGCCATATTTGCTTAAAAAATAAAAGTGTAAAAAAGGTGTAAAATAAACATAAAAACAAGTTTTTAAAAGGTGTTTGTGAAATATTGTGTGCCAATTTAGTGTAAAAATCAAGAATTTGTCAAAAGAAGGAGGAATAGTGTAAATAAGGTTAGTTTGATTTTCAATTTTGGTGATGAATATCTCGAAACGAAACATTGCCGAATTTTTTTTTCAGATTTGTGATCAGCGCTCTCAAAAACCGTACCAAAATTGTACATCCTTCATTCAATTAGAGGGACCTGTATATATTTAAATTTGCCTGGTCTGCCCAGTAAGTAATCAATAATTTTGATCCTTTAAAAGAGTGTACTAAATTATTAAACGAAATAAAAATACCTAAACGTAAACCTTATTTCTTTTTAATAATCCACAGAAATACACAAACATTGGGGAAATCATCTAAAAGATAGTTAAGATTGCCTTACTTTTCTCACTAATATTTCCTATGAAATTTTCATTTTCTATTATTCATAATTGATATATTATTATTTATTCGGTTACCTAACGTTACGCCTTATAAAAAGCACCTAATTTAAAGATAAAAAGTACTTACCTAAAGTTAAAAAGACGGGTATGTTACTCTTGGATTTGCAAGACAAAACCATACAACCTCTAGTCATTTTGTTACGATATTATAAGTAACAAACAATAAACACAAAATTATAGTCACAATTTAATCACCAATCACTAAAATAAGGTTTTGATCAATCCAAAAAACGATACTCCGGCTCTCATAAAATTATAATGTGTTGGCTAACTTCACACTGATTTATCAGTATGTAAGTAGGCAACACATTAAATTATTTCGTGGAATTTTGTTACTGCGCAGAATCGGCAGGGCCAACTCTGACAGTTATTTTCATACTGGGCTGGACATTTTTTGATCGAATGGGCCATAGCATTGGGCTTCCATACACCTTTAAACTTCCTTGGTTGGATTATGTCGATTTAATAATGGAAAGGTCGATTCATCGGTGAAAACAATCGATCTAAGAAAGTTTTCATCTGTATTTGCCCTTTCCATTATTAATACGCAAAACTCCATACGTCGAAATTGGTGTTCGGGTAAAATTTCATGTGTTTTTTGGGCCTTGTAGGATCAAAAACTATTTTTTTTAAGGACTCTTTTAACTGTAGTAGGCGATGAATCTGTTACCTCGTCAAGTTGTCTACTGGTTACAGTGAGGTCTTGTTCAGCAGTAACACAAATTAACGCCTCTTTTAATTCCCGTTCTTCATTTAGGAGTTCCTGTTTTTTATGTTTTTGGAAAAACACCCGTGGGTCTAAAATTTTGGATAATTCTAAAAATTGTTTTCAAACATGGTATAGGTCTGTTTTCAAATGCTTGGGAAAAGATTCATGAATTTGTCGATATGATTTTCCTTGAAAACACCATTTTTATAATTTGAACCTTTTCACGAAGTTTCCAAGAGAACTTACTCCGTATTTGCAATGGCTGCAAGAAAGCAAATAATATTTAAATTCAAAATTAAATCTTCAAAAACATTTCACATTTATCGCTTCTTTTTGGCGAGTTTTGTTTCGCTAGCTCGAGTAAGGCGAATGTAAGTCAATTCGTCTAAGTGTTTCCTATGTTTCTACTACAGTGGACCTATCTGTATAATGAATTGGTAAAAATCAGAATGGCAAGTACTAAAAAAAAACTTACAACTTCCTTTTTTATAGAGTTTCTGCCATTTTAAAAGTTAAATATGATATGATGAGTTTTGTGCAGCACAATATTTTTTTTGTTTTTAGTATTGCAATTAAAAAGCTTATAAACTAGCATTTATTTATTTTGACGCGTTGAGTGTATCATAAAATTTAAAAAAATTAAAGATCAAAAACGCTTAAAATGGCAAAAAATTTCAATTAAGAGGACAAGTTTGAATTTTGTTTTTTGGTATTGCCATCCTGTTTTGTACCAATTTATTGTAGATGTAAAAAAATATTTTAAAGGTTATTTTTAGCCATTAAAATAAATAAGTGCAAGGAGCCTATTAGAAGGTAAACTTGACTGGATTTGGAATAGGTAGATTTCACTTAAAAATTTTGCAGCAACACCCTCTGATACTGACAGTTCGGACCGAACACCGCATAGGCACGGCCGCTAACAATCCCTACTTAGCTTTCCGGAGGCGAACCGAGAAGATGCAGACACGGAAGAACCGCAAAAACGACGAGGTGTCGTACGAAAAGATGCTTAAGCTGAGGAGGGATCTGGTCAGGGCTGTGACTTTGTTGGAACTGGTCAAACGAAGGGAAAAGTGCAAAAGGTGGGTATTTTTTAGTTTTTACCATTTTTTTTAATAACATTCCAGGAAGGATTGATGCCTAAGTACTACAGTAATGTAAAAGCCGGGTTTTTTCGATGTTTAAGCACTGAAACATGCAAGTATTGCATCTCACAGCACTTTTTAGACAACGCGATAGTGCCACCACGGACGTTATTTTAAATAAATACTACCTAAATATGTTCCCCGGCTGGGGATTGAACCCGGGTCGCCTGCGGGGCGAGCAGGTACTCTTAGTACGGGAAATGAAGATTTTGGCTCGCAATTTTTGTCGTCCTACATGGGGGTGGTTGCCGCCCCATCTCGGGGACGAATTTTTTATTACATTTTAACTACAGGAATCGATAAAAAAAATAATTCTAAGTAAAAAATGTTCTATACATTTTTTTCGTAAAACTAATATTTTTAAAGTAACAGTTTTTTGACGAAAAAATCAACGTTTTTATTTTTGCGAATGAATCGAAAAACATGCATTTTATCAAAAAAAAAAACTGTAGAAAGGAAAATTGTAACTTATAAAAAACAAAAAAACTTTTTTTTAACTTCTCTACAACCAGTACGGACCAAGCTACGCTTTCTCAAATGCCAAATTGGAAAGATTCAAAGTCAAATAGCTGAAAAACTTTGCATTTTTCGAGAAAAATTAATAAAATCTTTTTTAAAGTATATAATTAGAATTTTCTTTAAAAGTCTCTAGCATGAAAATTTAGCGAGTTATGATAAAAATAAAGTTGGTCCCCACTTTTTTCTATAAAAAAATCAGTGAATACAACTCCCTAATTACCCTCCTAATTAAAATTGATCTTTGCTCTCTTGCCATTTTTTTAAATATGTATTATCAATACATCCTAGAAACTTGACCAATTTAAAATGCTTAATTTTAGAAAAATTGGAGCTTAAAGTGAGAAACGATTTTTCACATTTCGTAAAAAAGCCCTTTTCTTCAGAATAACCCAAAAAGAGAGTACCGAATGGTAGCTTTTTTGATTACAAATATTTGCCTTTGCATAGATATTCTGTACAATATATGTTTGGCAAGAAATGGCCGTTTAAAGTCTCTATTTACGAGCGAGCACCACCTTATTTGATCCCTTTTTTTTCGAAAAATTTGAATGGCCCACTTTGGAGCATATAATCTACATAACCGGTATACTTCGCAGTCCTCGTCCTCTACACGTTCGAAACTTTTCACATTTTTGAATTATTTATAAATAAAGACATTTAAAACACTTATTTTTATCTGTGTTTGTATAAATTTTATTTTTGTCTATGTATGTAAATATGAAGTGTATTTTTGTGTAAATAAATTTGTGTATGTAATTCTACTTTTTTTCCTAATTATATCTATTAAATTAGTTTATGAAATTTCAATGTTATAAGGGTTGAAAATTTGCAAAATAATAAAATTAGTAATATTTCAGGCACTAACATTTTTAATTAATAACTCTGTCAAACTATTAATTTTTTTGGGGGTAAATCTTTTTTCTTTTATTAGGCTATAATGGGGTTTAATTAAAGTTAAATGAAATTAGTACATATTTTAAGCAGCAGCATTCTATAATTAAATCACTATGATCAATTAATCATTTTTTAGTGTAAATATATATTTTTTTACTTTAAGCTCTAACAAGGGTTAATTTTTAAAGGTTGAAATATTCTAAAATTGTATTCCAAAGCATAAAACAATCATTATTCAACTAAAACAAACCAAATTTTACCCATCTTAGGGTTTAAAATGTTATTTTACATTTTGACAATTAGGGCGTAGTTTTCACCCTTAAAAACTAAACAGCGCCCATCGGCATGATATAGAATTTAAAGTATAGATAGATAGATAGATGATAGAATTTATTGCCATAAAATATACATTAAGTATAAAGGGTCGTCACTACAAAAAAAAAAATATTTAATAAAACAAAAATCAATAAAATATCATATAAATACCGTCATACACACAAAAACATTGACAAACAATAAAAATGTACAAACAAATAAAATATGTAAAAAAAAACATTAAAAATATAAAGACAAATACCATACAGAAAAATAAAAATTGCACCTACGCTATAAAACAAATCATATTTAGTATAAAATAAAAATAAAAATATTTATATATCTCACACATACACATATAAAAAAAAATATGAGATATAAATAAACCAGACAAAAGCATTAACAAAAAAAAAACGCTTAGTGTTGCATAAACTCTGCAACTGAATAAAATGCTTTATCAATTAGAAACTGCCCAGCTGCATTCTTGAATTTACCCCCATGCATATGCCTTAAATTTTGAGGAAGCTTATTATAAAGGGTAAGACAGCTGTAAAAAGGAGAGTTTTTAAAAAATGATGTTCTGTGTAAAGGAATTTCGATCCTTGTATTGTTTCTTGTGTTGTAAGAGTTAGATGCTCCGAGTCTTCCAAACAATTCCCCATTTGCATTGACATAAGACACACACTTAAAAATGAACACACAAGGCAAAGTAAGGATCCTTTTCTGAACAAATATGGGTCTGCAACTTTCAAGCGGCTTAAGATTAAATATAAGTCTTAATATTCTTTTTTGTCCCACAAAAACTCTACCTAGCGCACCACCACCTCCCCAGGAGACAATATTACTAGAAATATGGCTGTAAGCCAGTGAATAGTACACGGAAATTAACCCAGACCCATCCAGTGTATTCTTAAGATTAAGAATAGCATAATATGCTGAATTTAGCTTCGAACAAACATACTCGACGTGGCAAAGGTCAATGAAGAATCAATGATAGTTCGCAAAAATTTTGCAGTGTCTGAAAATTGATATTGTTGATTATTTCGAAGTTAGATGGTAATGGCTTTCGAATAAACAAATTCATGTATGTAGTTTTAGTGCTATTAATTATAAGATGATTGTTATGGCACCAAACTTCCATTTCATGACAGGCTACCCTAATGTGATCTGCGAGCTCCTCCGGGGTATCCGCCGCTAATACTATCGTGGTGTCATCGGCATACATTGTAACACTTCCAGTGCTAATATTTTGCGGTAGATCGTTAACATAGAGCAAAAATAGTAGTGGTATGATGCAGAACTAAAAAAATGCGAGGTTTTGCCATTTTTTTGAGTTTCATCTCCTGGTCTATCTGTCCACTGTGCTACCGAGGACGTAATTGCTAAGGCTAATTGCATTTTGGAGTCTGTTTGTCTAATGCAAAGACGTATAGTACGCTTTGAAATCAAAGATAAAATATTTAAATTTAATTAATTTTTTTCATATAAAGTTTTCTTGACAATATTGGTAAAATTATATCTTAATATGTTTTTGTTTTCAGAGAATTCGTCCATTTGACTGTAGAAGTGTTTGAGAAGCGGTTTCAAGCCCGCGACTTCAGCGGCGCCGTGGAAGCTGAGGCAGCTGCATCGAAGGCGGCTTCGGCGCCCCAGCGTCCCGCATTTACACCCATATTCCACAACCACTACCCGAACCAGAGCTGGGCGGATGCGGTGGCCAGCCAAGCTCAGGCTGCTGCTCAAGCGGCGAAGACTACCATGAAAGATGAGGTGAGTGCTACATTAAAAAACAGTAGTACTATAGCTCCCTCTCTCTCTTTCTCTCTATAAGAGAACTATGATATTTTTTCCAAGAGTTTTTTTTAATTTATATTCTTTCGTAGGTTATACCTAGGCGGGAGAAACGGCAATACAAGAAGAGAAAACATAAATCGATAAGCGGTCGCGGTATCGAGGGCCTATCTTCAGACGAGGAAGGTTCTCTTGGCGTCCCCGCCCGGGGTACCACGCCCGAACCTGAGGAGCAGGAGGACGACGGTCCGTTTGCCTTCAGAAGAAACAGGCTGTGCTCCTACCATAAGGTAAGTTTTCAACATCTTTCAGCTACACATTAAAATATTTTTTTAAAACAATTAATATTTATTGTTTACCTGTCTTTTTATTGCACGGGGTCAATTTTCTTGCAGCCACTTCCTACTACGGGCAACTGGCCATGGTGTTCCAAGGAAGAAAACGGGTCCGCCGACAACAGATTCCGTTTTACCCTAACCTCACTTTCGAATCCCAAGAAGTGCATCGGTTTCGCGAGGCGCAGAGTGGGTAGAGGCGGTAGGATTATTCTGGACAGGGTGTCCACGGATTACGACAATTTGTGGCGGGGGTAAGTAGGAAAAAAACTGTTAACCTTCCCGTAAAAAAGTGTGGTTAAATTAATTAAATTGATGTTGGTAAAAGAAATATTTATTAGTATTATTAGGGGCACTACTTATATTTTAAGACCTGAGTATTGTTGCAGGAAAGTTTGCCATTTTTGACCAGAAACTTCTTCAGAACATTTTGTTATTTAAGCGCCATTTGTGTTGTTTACAGTCACTTAAAAATCTTAAGAAATACAGTGGCGTTTGAGGCACAAAGTCGTTTTCAATAAAGATTTACTGTTTTTATTATAGGCTGAAAAGTAACATGTAAACCGACTCCCAAAATTTGTATACGCGATATTAATGTGCCGTCACGCGACGTCCATTGTTGTTGTGACCTATAGGCATATACCTACTAGAGGCAGTCTTGATACTTGGCCGTGCGAACAAGCATGCGAAAGAGGAATAAAATAAAAGTACTTTGGGTCTGCGTGCGGGATTTTGGGCCGGCGGGGCCGAAAGACAAAGGGGCCATTTTTCCCCACGCTTGCCAAGTGGCAAGGCTGCCTCTAGTAAGTATACGTTTGAAGGTTGTGATAGGTTCCCGGTCTTTTACCCAAAACCCAACTGAAGAAATTTTCCAGATTTTTTCCCCACCTGTAAAATATCTTGCCAGATCAGAACCACTTACTTGTCCATTGATTTTCTAAAAAATTTTAAAAACCCTTTACAGCCGAGTGCCCGCCCCCTTTGTTAAAGTTGCAATAAATTTAAAAATTTAAATTTAAAAAAGAGGAAAATGAAAAAACTTGAGAATGTAAAATTTTTAAACCTTAATGACACAAAAAATTTAGTTAAATTTTGCAAAAAAATTTCAAATATAAAAAAATTCCCTTTGGGAAGAGTATAAAAAAAAGTGGGTTTTGGGCAAAAAGTCATTTTATATATTTTCTTAAAAAACAAGTAGTAGGATAGATAGTAAAAGGTTTTTTAAACCAGGTTCTTAAAAAAAATTCATGCTTGTTACATTTTATTAAAAAATTTCAGTGATGCTTTGTTTTTTAAATTTTAATAAAATTGGACGTTTTTTGCTTTCAACAGAAAAACAAAACTTTTATTAAATAATTTTTTTGTTCAACTTTTTTCTACTCTACTACTTACAAATCTATACTTTATATTATAAACGTATTTACAAATATTGATCTAACATCCTAACTTCCCAAAATCCAAAGAAATCCAAAGTGTCGACATTTTTACTCGAACCTGACCTATAAAATGTTCCTTTAATATTCAAGTAGTATTACCTTTAGAGTAGACAAAATACTAAAAAAAATATGTCGACGACTCGACACAAAGAGCAAGAGAGAAAAGTTATTTTCTTTTTTTTTGGTTTTGGAAAGATATATAGCATTCTTTTACAAAACTAATTAGCACGTAGAGCGAGAGAAATTTTGGTACCCCCTTTTTTCTTTTCTTTAAGAAATTTTTCGCACGACTAAGTTGCAAGACTGCCTCTAGCAGTATATGCTCGAAAGTCGCGATGGATAATCTGAGAATTTTCCAGCGATGAAAAATTTTCCCCGTCCTTAGGGGCAGGGGTTTTTTTTTAAAAAATTTTTAACAATAAACACGGGAACAGTGTGAAAACCCCTTTTGCTACCCCAAACTCTATGCTTGACTAGAAACTCATTTGGCGGCATGAAAAAATTGTTATATGTATACAGGGGGGCCACAGATTGAGTGAAAAGGCTGGGGATCTCGGAAACCGTAAAAATACGAAGTCGGTTAAATTATGGGCAAAGTTGGCATTTAGGTGCCTAAAAAATGCCGATTAGAAAGTTGAAAAATTCCGAGTACTTCCGGAGATATCCGGAAAAAACCAAATTTTTGGGCTGATTTTTTTTAAATTTTTCGACGTTTTTTTAAAGAGATAAAAAAAAACAAAAGACACTTTCTTTTTAGCCACTTTTTAAGCTCTAAAAAAACAGCGTTGAGAGATTTTCCGACGACGTTTCGTTTTCGAAACCATCATCAACTTTTTTTTTTTAAAATAGGGCACTCAATTTTTATTGCTTTTTTTGAAGCAGTTATAATCCCAATTACAATGATGTATAACACTTAATATTTTTTTGTTAAATAAACATATTTTCCATAAGAGACAATGGTGAGACAAGGAACGCACATCATTTCTTATAGGGGCGTTTCATATTTGTTAATGAATATTAAGTGTTATACATTTTTGTAATTGGGATAATAAGGGGTTCAAAAAATTAAAAAAAAAAACCCAGGGCCGTATTTAAAAAAAAAAGTTAATGAGCTAGTCAAGGAGCTACAATGGGACCAGATTCCCCGGGAGACGAGAATTTGTCTAGGGAAAACTGTTCGGATTGAATCTGAACGCAAGAAGTATCAGACTTAAGTCACTGGAATTGGGGCTTTTCCTACACTCAGTGAATTGTCCGGAAGTACTGTGTATCTCGGAAACTTGGTTTACTGAGGATGAGGCCGCATGCTTTTCTTTAAATGGGTATGTGATGGTGTCATCCTTCTGCAGACGGAGCACTGGTCGAGGCACCACTAGTGCGGGTGGTGTAGCAATATTCATCCGCCATGACCTTGACCTGGACCGGGAAAAAAGTTCTGTTCGGATATTGCAATACTAAAATTAATTTGCTGCCTATATCGTTTAAAGGATGCCAACTGGGGCTTATTTTTTCCTTTTTGGGAAAAACTGTTGACTCACTTATGTAAACAGAATATGTCTTTGATTGTGTGTGGTGATTTTAACTGTGATCTTATGTGTGACTCTAGGGAATCAATTTTTATTTCAAATATATTTAATTCATAGGGTTTTTAAACCCCAAACCTTTTTTTTGAGCCTTCAAAATTCAGGGGATTTTTTTGGATAATATCTTTACAAATGTTAACTTTACCCATGTAAAATAAGGCAACACTGTCTGGTTTATAGAGCCCCCAAATTTTTCATTTTTCCCTCTCGTCTGGTAACAAAAAAGAGTTTACTAAAAAGGGAAAAAACTTTTCCAAAAAAAAATGTTAATTATTTTAATTATTTTTTTATTGAAGGAGGTTGGCCCCAATTTGAACCTTTGGGCATGGAAAATAAAATTATTTTTTTTTTTTTTACAACTTATTAAAAAAGCCCTTTTCCCGGGGGGAAAAAACAAAACGTAACACCCCCAAAAGGGAAAAAGTTCAAAGTGGATTACACCTGATATTATCAAAAGGGAAGGTTATTAACAGGTTTTATAAAATTTAAACTCTCGCCCAAAAAATATTACAATCTTATAAAGCAAAAAAAAAAAATTTACAAACAAAATATATTTTAGCAAAAAAAAGTATAATTTTGGGCAGTTCCCAATCAACAAATCCTTCAAAGCCGTTTTGGGTTTTTATCAACTTTTATTTAAAAACTAAGTTCCCGGCCAAAAATGCCCAAAATCTGGGGAGCAAAAATACTGAAATCAGTGAACTTTCCCAAAAATTTCTAATGCCTTCAATGATTATTTTCCCTTGAATCTGTTAACCATGGGGGGGCATTGGGAAAAAGGAATTTTAAACTTTGCCAGTCCTGGTTCCACAAATTTTTTTTTCCCCGTTTCTGGGGGCTGAGGTTTAAAATCATGAAGTCAGTTTCCAAAAAAAAATTTTTTCGGTCATGATGGGTTTTTTGAAACCCCGTTGTGCTCAGAGCATTTTTACCCCCCCCATTCTTAATTAATCTTTCCTTTAGTATGGGTATTTTCCGAAAAAATCTAAAGAATGCTATTGTGGTGCCAATTCATAAAAGGGGAAATGAATCACTGGTGGAAAAACTACAGACCCATTGCACTTTTTGGTTTTCTCGAAGGTGTTCGAGAGGTGTTTGGAAGAGGCCCCTTAATTTCTTGGACAGGTTTGACATACTGACATGTAGACAGTAGGGGTTTTCAGATATCGATCTACAACTGATTTAAAATATTGAATAACTTTGAAAAAAAACAAAGTCTATAGGTTTTCTACGATTTTACCAAGGCTTGATACTTAAGTCATGCATTCTTAGTAAAATTGAAAATATGGAATTAGAGGGCGGCTCTTGATTGGATAAAATATACTTAACGGGTAGAACAAAGCTGTGAAAGTGTCATTTGATAGTAAGACAACCATTTCTGATTGGGTAAATAAAAAAGACAGGCGTCCCACAGGGAAGTGTTTTGGGACCTATTTTGTTCCTTCTTTTTATAAATGATCAACCACTAATTGTAAAAGACAGCTTCAAACCCCATTTGCTGATGATACTTGGCTGTTGTCGACGGAGATGATTATGACAGTGTCTGCTCAAAAGCAAATCAGTGTGTTCGGAATTACAGACTGGTGTCTGGAGAATGGTTTGTGAGAAAACTCCTAAAAAAACCAATTTTTCAGTCTTCACGCCTGTTGGGGTGCCTCGGCAGAAGCATTTGCTGTGGGATCATTCAACTTGAGACAGTGCGAGTCTGCTAAATTTTTTGGTATCGGGGGTTGATGAACACTTATCATGGAGCTCCCATATTGATTCTGTCTGCAGAGGCTATCCTCAAAGAATTACGCTTCAACTTAGAAATCATGTTGACGTTAAAACACTTAAAACATTTTATTACTCAGTCATAAACTCGTTACTGTCATATGGTTTGCAGGTATGGGGTAATTCCACTCATATGAACAGATGTTAATTTGTCAAAAACGCATTATAAGAACAATGTTCAGGCTTGAATTTAGAGAATCATGTCGTCCTATATTACAAAAAAAATATTGATAAACTGTACATTTTGCAATGGGCTGTTGTGTTCATAATAAAGTAACAATTTTGTAAAATGTGATGTTAATGCCACCAGACGAGAAATGAAAAAACTTTATATACCTGGTGCAAGATTGAAACAAGTTCAAAAAGGGGCCAGATATAACATTTTTAAAAATCTATAATCATTTCTTCCAAAATAAAAAATATAACACAACCTGAGTTCTTTCAAGAGAACTTTGAGGCTTTTACTAGCTCTATCCCTTTTACTCATTGGACGAATTTTTTGAGTTTACTTTTTTATCACAGTAATCATTACTCTTAACGTTTTTTTTTCCTTTTTTTCTTTTTTTTACATTATGTTTTTTTTTTTTATTTTTTAATTGATTTAATTTTAAAAATTTTTTTATTTTTCCTTTTTGAACTATATATGAAATTCGATATGTTTTAGCCTAGGAAATATACCTTTTAATTTAATTTAATGATTCTAACGAAAAAGAACCCGGGATGAAAAAACTCTCAACCCTTTTTTTTTTGACTTAAAAATGGCCAAAAAAGTGTTTTTTTTTTTTTCCATTTTTTAAATATCGGCGAAAAAAAAAAAAAATCACCAAATTTGGGTTTTTTTAATTTTCCCAAACTGGTTTTTTTTAATTGGATGTTTTAGGGGCCTTGCAACTTTTCCATAATTTTCGACTTGTATCTTTCCCCTTTCCAAAACCCCATGCACCTAATCTGTGGCACCCCGATAGCTGTTTTAATTTTTAACCATTTTTTTTGGGTGCAAATTTTTGATCAAATTTTAACCCCTTGTTTTTCGGGGCCCAATTGGGGACAGGGGTCTCAACGGTTTTTTTAGACCCCTGTTTAGCTTTTTAAGCCTTAACCCAAAAAAAGAAGCATTTTCTAGAATTATTTATACAAAATAAATACACAAATAAAACAATTATTTTAATTCTTTTGTTTTAAAAAAAAAATATAATAAAAAAAAAGTAATAAAATTTTTTTAGATAATTTTTTTACATTTAAAAAATTATCCCCCGTTAAATTTTTTTTTTACCCTTTTTAAATTTAAACATTGTTAATTTTTTAATTTAAAACCCTGTTGGACTGGGGAAACCCCCAAAAAAAACCCCTTATTCAAAAAAGTTTTTCTAATTAAACAATTTTTTGTGCTGTTTTCTTTGGTATCAGTTGAAAGAAATATTTAACTTTTGGGGATGGTCCCCCAATTTATTTTTTCCCCATGTGCATTTCCTTCCCCCATCTGCATTGTTTTGATCATAACAATTTTCTTTGATTTTATTTCCCGCATCAACCTGCCAAACCGAGCGGAATGCCGAACATCGTCGGAACCGTTCCCCCTCCTCTCATCCCCCCGTAAAAGCAACCCCTGCGGACGAGCGAAAAACCCACAACAAACAGGAGGGGTCTAGGGGGGCCGTCCTCCTTAAAAGTGATATCGCCTTTCCCCGGAGCGGTAGTGATTTCTTTAGTAACAATGGGCTAGTTTTTACAAGTGGAAGACAAGGGGGGACGTAAAAGGGAGGTGAGGGCCGATGGACGGGGGACGGTGCGGGTCAAGGTGGAGGTGAAAGGGAGGGGGGAAGAGGGGGGAGGTATGGTGGGTTTTTAGGGCTTTGAGGAGGGGGGGTAAGAAATTTTTATTTATATTAAAATTTTATTACAATATCTTGGAAAAAAAATTTTCATAAAGTGGGAAATAAAAAAAAGGAATTCCTCCATTTTAAAAATTTTTGCTAGGGGGTTTTTTTGGGGGCTGAATGGGATGGTTGTTTTTCACAATGAACTGCAAATAATACTTTTTTAAACGTGATCTTAAACCAATTTTTTAAAAGCAAAACATTCAAAGTTTTTTTTTTTTTTTTCAAGGAGACAGTAGTTGTTTTTTTTTCTCTTCGTCTCAAATGTTTCAATATTATGAAAAAATGCAAAGTTATGATAAACCTACTTTGACAGTTATAATATCTAATCTAAAAATGGATTTTTATAAATGTGATTTATTTTAAAAGTTAAAACCAATAGCAAGATTAGGGAATGCAATCCCGACTCGAGATTGTAAAGTCGAGATCCCTCGGGATTAGAAATGTCAATCCCGGGGACCCCAAATTTTAAGATCTCGTCTAGTTAAAAATCATATTACTGAATACAATGAAAACTGCTTGTTTGTGATAGTGAGGTTAATTAAAACAAAATATTATTTGAAAGAAAACAAAACCCTTTATCCTTTAATATTACTAACTAAATAATTAACAGTTTTACTGACAATAACATAATCAAAAAAGTAGGTATAGTATAGCTCAAGGAGATTAAAAAGTAGTTATGAGTGATTTTGAAAGTAACTTCTTAAAAAACAAAGTGTATCAAGAGTACTATCTGCTAACTGGCATCTAATATCCGTTGCAATGTAGCCAGCTGCTGAGAATGCCCTCTCCGACTCAACACTGGTTGGCAACAGCGTGACTAAGCAATTATATGCAAACTGCAAAAATCTTCACCTTGTTCCTCCACACTCAAATCCATTTTTTTTTCATTACTGTCTCTACTTTACCTAAGCATGTGAATCTGGATAACTAAAAGGACTTTTAGACGCTCGCAGAGTTTTTTTAATTTCCCTCTTGAAGAAGTATTAGTTTGTGTGAGAGCATTTAAATTTAAGTCCTCTGCAATCATAGAAAGTGGCAAGTCATCTTGGTTTAATACTGTATAATCTCTATTGGTTTGGTTCTTTACAAATAATTGTGTGATTATATTTTTTAAATTTTGAAAGTCTCGCTTTCCTTTCCATTCTCCAAATCATCTTGATAATTATTCGGATTTTTCAAATATAATTGCACTGCAGTTATATATAAATCTTTATTTAGCACCTCGGCTAATTTTACATAAATAATATAATACAATACAACTAAAATTTTACCAAAAAAAAAAAATGTCCATAAAAAAATTAAAATTAATAAATATCACTATTATTTCATTAAAAGTTACATTAAGAAAATTAGTGGAAAGATTTTTACATATACAAAAATTAATCATAAATAAAAGAAACAAACATATCATCTAAAATATACAAATAAAAAGCAGATGTAAAAATTACTCCTCTAATTGAGCAAATCCAAAGAATTCATTAAATGCCTCTTTAAATTTTAAAAAGGTTTTAGATTGAATATTTTTTAGGTTTGGGGGCCCCTTTTAAAAAATAAACCGAAAAGTGAGTTTGTGAGCGGAACTGAAAACATTGGGTATATAAAATTATTTTGAACGAGTGTTATACCCCCGAACATTAAAATTGTAATTAACCCTGTCCATCAGATACTGGGGGGCTTGCCAGGTTTTTTTTTGTATAAAAATTAAAGTATTATACAACAGAATTCCTTTTTGGTAACCACTGCATTTCTCTCAAAGACTGGTTGAGTCAATCTAGGGTTCCTAAGAATGATTTTCATAGCCCTATTTTGCAATTTTTGAAGGGAAATCTCATTTTGATTTAAAAGAAATAGAATGGTGGAGCAATAGTTAAAATGTGGAAGTAGATTGTTAAATATAATTTTTCGTGTCCACCTTGTCAGATATGCAGAGAGCCATCAAAAAATTCACCTTAAATGCTATGATCCCAATAACATGATTCGCATGATTTTTAAACTTTTAAAATTTCCCATCTATCAAAACACCTAAATATTTAAAATTTTCAATTTTTCAATGGAATCGTTACCCACCTTGATGTCAACATTTAGGTTGCAAAAATGTCTGTTATAGGCTTCCTTACCCAAAATCATATATTTGGTCTTGTTTACATTAATTTTTAAATCATTCGTATTGCACCATCTGTAAACGTTTTCCAAAGTTTCATTCAACACTCTCACAATATCAAGTAAGTTAGCAGATGCGAAATAAAAAAGTATATCGTCAGCAAACAGGTGAGCAGAACAGTTTTCCATACATGAAACAATATCATTAATATATATGATGAAAAGTAAAGGTCCAAGTATACTTCCCTGCGGCACGCCGAAGTCTACTGATAAATCATCAGATAAAATATTATTTATTTTTAAGTTTTGTTTTCTGTTCTTTAAATAGTTCTGAAACCACTTCAAAACGGTGCCCTTTAAACCTACACATGCCAGTTTCTTAATTAAACGCTCTCTATTGACTGTTTCAAACGCCCGCCTCAAATCAAGAAATACTGCTCCAATTGCCAAATTTTTATCAAGATTTAATCTCCAGTCCTCCAGCACGCACTGCACTGCAGTTTCGCATCCAAATTCTGAACGAAATCCAGATTGTACACCCGTAATTATGGAGTTCTGGTTTATGAATTGCAACGTTTGTTCGTGAACTGTTTTTTCTATTACCTTTTCGATAGATGGTAAAGAATTAATTGGTCTTAAGTCAGAGGCCTTATTTGACTTAGTTACTTTAGGTATAGGAATAACTGTCGATATCTTAAGTAAATCTGGCATTGTACCCGTCTCCAAGGAAAAGTTAACTATATGCAACAAGGGCTGTTTAATGCTATCAAAAGTATTTCTCAAAAAATTTACGTCAATATCATCCGGACTAGACTTGTTTGACATATCAAAAATAACACGCTTGAGAGTGACATAATCTAAAGTTCTAAAATCTATTAGACAATCAATGGGGGCGAAGTGTGGAATATCAGGAAAAATAATGTTATTTTTGTCTACTTCTGAAACGATATCTTTAATGCTGTCTATAAAAAAAGCATTAAGAGCATTAGGTACCTCATCCGCTTTACTTACAATTTGATCATCTATTTCTATATCCGTTAAAATCGTTCTATTCTTCGACACAGGCAGTATTGTTTGTAACGTTTTCCACATCTCTTTTGAATTATTTCTATTGTTATAAATAGCCTCATTGTAAAAAATATTTTTTTCTTCACGTATAATGCGAACAGCAATATTTCTATTTTGTTTATAAGTTTCAAAATTTTCGATTGTTTTATTAGCTTTGTAAATTCTGTAACTATTATCCCTATTACGTGTAGCGAACTCAACTCTATCATTCCACCACAGCTTGTATTTAGGTAAAATTTTAACTTGTTTTATTGGGGCTACCTTATTCAATACCTCATTTATCATTAAAATAAATTCGTTATATTTTATATTTATATCTGCACCATAATAGTTAAAACGAACATCCTTTAAGTACCTATTTATTTCAAGATAATCTAAATGGCGCCCTCTAGTTTTTATAATTTGGGACTGCCTCTGCAACACCTCACCATTAGTCATTACTTCAACAATATTGTGGTCTGAAATTCTTGGTGCCAGGAGAGCATTTGCAACAAAAGAATCACTATTTGTAAACACTAAATCAATAGTTGATTCTCTCGTCCTTGAAGAACGAGTAACATCATATACTATATTCTTTAAACCTGTATCATGTATAAATGTTTTAAAGTCGTCATTATTTCCTCTAAAAATGAATATTAAAATCGCCGGCCACCAATACTGTGAAATTCACATCACATACATTCACCTCACACCAGTCTTGAAAAATGTGTAAAAATCAATCATTCTTGAGTTAGGTGACCTATATAGTGACGCAATCATAATTTTTTACCGTTTAAAATAAACAAGACTGAAACCAACCAGTAAACCTTTTGAAGACAGTACCTATTAGATTTTAAAATTTTTATATCATTTCTAACGTAAAGTAATGCACCTCCCGTATGACGACTGTCACTGTCAACTCTTTCTATATTATAACCGTCAATCCTTATTTCATTATCGAGGATGTATTCTGTCAAACAGGTCTCTGAAAGGGCAACAACCAGAGGTTTCCTATTTAGTACAAATTGACATATTTCATCATAATGCGCTGGCAAACTTGACGCATTTAAAGATATTATAAAAGGAGTTTTAACTAAACTATCAGCATTTTCTCCTGTCCCCGCTCTAAAAAAGACAGTGGAGAAGTCTCACCTCTGCCCTCGCTCTGCACGTCACTTATTTCTACAGTCCTAACAATAGTAAGGGTCTTATAAAGTGATCCGTTACGTTCAATTACATTAACAATTAATTTGACTAAATTTCTATTTTCTAACCTATGACCTTTAACACTACTAGTATCTAAGTATGAAATCTTTACATCTACACAGTTATTTACTCTATTAAGAAATTCTCTAAGTCGACAATTAAAATCATATATTTTAGTAAAATTATTGTATACTACAGGACAAGACAAAAATAAAATTTGTTTTTAAACATGATCTTAGCTTACCCCAGATTTTTTTAATACTCGGAACATTATTATTTAAAAGTCATTAGCTCCCGCCATCACAATAACATAGTCCTTGTCTGTAAAGTTCCTCGTCAACAGATCAATGCTTTCAATGACACTGTCAAAGGAGGCACCACTTTTACAATGGATTCCACGGAAAAATTCTGCATACAATATTCACTCCTACTTAAGGCTTTATGAAGATATTTTCCATTTTCGTCACATATTATCATGATTCTATTCTTGACATCACAGGACACTAATTTCTG
>JAHBCN010005493.1:0-55298 GCA_019359885.1 Listronotus oregonensis | reverse complement strand
ATTGTATCCGGGTTCAGCTTTGAAAGTAATTTTAAAAATTAAATGAAAATAGGTAAAAAAAATATAAAAAAAAGTTTTATGGGTGTTTTTTATTGGTTCCAATTTAGTGTAAAAATAAATTTGTACAAAAAAAAAAGGGAAATGGGTTTTTGTTTTTTTTTTGTAGATATCTCAAAAGAAATTTCCCCAAAAATTTTCGTGATCAGCGCCAAAAAAAAACCCCTATCCCAAATTTGGTAAAATGGATTTGGGGGGGCCCTTTCTAAAAAATTCCCCAAAATTTTTTTTAAATGTAAACGAAATTATCAACATTTCGAATTTTTTTAGTAATTTTTAACAACCAAAAGAATTTCCGTGAAAAGGGTATATTTTATACTGTATTTTATAAAAATTGGCTTTTTATTTTTTACCCTCTTTTGTTTTTTTATCGCAAAATTTTTTTTTTTTTCAATTTAAAAATTAGGGGGGGTTTTTTCCCCCATTTCTTAGGTTTAAAACTTTTAAAAGGGCAAGTTTTGGGAGGGGTTCTTGGGTTTTTAAATTAAATTTTTAAAAAATACATATTTTTGTTTTTACAAATTAAAGTAAAAAAAGTTTATATAGTTAGAAATTTCCAATGATGGTTTATACCAATAGTTTTTAAAATTTTACTAGTTTTCAATTTTTTTCATTTTTTTCTTTTAACTTTTTTTTTTTGGGACCCGTGGAAAAAAAACACTAATTAAGCCTGCCCAATAATTTTTAAAAAAGGGGAACCAACAAATGAAAAAAACAAATTATCAAACACTGGGCACTAAATTTTTTGGTAAAATTGTGAAACACGGGGCCCTTAAAAACTTTATTCTTGGTTTATTCACTAAAAACACAGTTTTTTTTTTGAATTTGTTCATTGAGAATTTAAATACTAATTCTTTTTACCTTTTCGGTGAATTTATATTTTTAAACAAATATTTTGTAAATTTTTTTAGTTTTTGTTACCCAAAAAACAATGGGCCTGAAAAAAAAATTTTTATATATTAAAAAAATAAAATAATTTCTTTATTTCCCAATAAAATTTAAAGTAAATTACCAAACAAAAAAAGTGAAGAATATAAAAAAAGAGTTCGAGTATTTTTCGGTTTTTTTAAAAAAGCAATTTCCAGATGTTTTTAATATTTTTATTTTTTTTTTCCCCTTTAAAAAAATGAATTTTTTTTTATAAAACAAAAAATAGAACTAATCAAACAATTTCCTATTTTGTTTTTTGGAGTTGCCTTAGGTTTTTCATTAAAAAATTTAAAATTTCTTTACTAAATCCCTCAAACTTTTTTTTTTGACCGAAACCCCAAAATTCTGGCGTTTTACTTAACCAAAAACATAGTTTTTTTTCACTTTTAATTTATTTTTTGAAAATGATTTTTATTTTTTTTTTTGGGAAATTACTAAAAAAATGTGTTTTTTTATTGTTTTTATTTTTTAAAGTAGTAAACAAACCCCTTTTTGACAGTAATTCTTTATATTCAAAACACAAAAATAATAAAATAATACCCCTACACTGCAATAAAGCCGATAACCAAAACCAACTGACAAAATTTGATTAAATCCAAGTATGAACAGCTGATCGACTAAATAAAAGTCTGCGCGCAGGCTATTCTATTATAGATGGCAGTGCTATACCGTTGTTAACTTTTAACAATTGCTAAGTCCATTGCTAATTTTAACAACGCTATCATCACTTGGCCGTAAGAATATCTTAGTTGCACAATACCATACATTATAAACAAAATATTATTAAATTTATTTAGTTTTTACCAAGTGTTTCATTTATTTTAGGCACTTAGTATGCCTATTTATACTAATAAACAATATATAAAAGATATTGAACATCAATATAACTCACAAATATTTAATGATGATAAATGTGACGAGGTAGATGACACAAAAAGGTAGGGCACTGTTTGCTGTCTAATCTGTCCCTAGAGAAATTTTCATTAAATGTTTTAAAACTAATAATTTAGCATTAGTATATTAATGGAAGTAAAACATTAACAGAAATGTCGATTTACATATTATTGCTTGTATATATTATGGTATTGATATATTGACCAAACGTTTGTTTTCTAATTTAATCAATAAAAATATTTATTTTAAACTTTTATTTTTATTAAACATTAACACGGGCCTTAAAAATATTTTATTTAATTTTCACAAAGGCGAATAAAAAAGTTTCTGTTTAAAAAGATCAACAGAAAATATATTAAAAACATAATTGTCATCCTAAAAACAAAAAAAATATAGGAATGATCAGCAAAAAAATAGCAGTATGCGTTTTAATCAGGATATGATGTTAAAATATGAAGAATTTTTTAAATTTACACCAAGTAGGGCTGCCATCCGTCCGAATTTTCCCGGATTTGTCCTAGTTTGGAGGGCGTTCGGGCAGAATTTTTTAAAGGGTAAAATCCGGACACATTTTGTGTCAAGGAAAATCCGATTAATTGAAAAATAAGCAATCAATTCAAACAAATCATTCCTACAAATTTATTCGTAATCTTTAGTTCTATGCTGAACGGCTTAAAACTAAACAGTATTATTTTTGTAACCGACACACAGTGCGAACGTAGAGAGAATTAGTATCTTTTCGTCAATCATGTAGTTTTTTTTATGTTAAAAATATCATAATTTTTTTAAGATCATTCTAAACAATAAATTAATAATATAATTATTTAAATCGATAATAAAAATATTTAAACGATGAACCATACACATAGAAGCATAGAAGATCGAGAAATGTTAAGCGTCCTGCCAGGTATATAACACCCAGATATGGAAGGCACTTTATTATTTTTTCAATTAAATATTTTTTTTTTAGTTAAAGTTTTAAGTTGATAGGTATGGTACAGTTATTGGACCAAAAAAAATTAAATAAGATATCCGTGCCACCAGGTTATCCCCCATTGTCCATAGGCACATGTGTATTAGTTTGTTTTATTCAATAAATAGAACATTTTAAATTAATTTTTAAATGGATCGGAGCTGGTATACTTACTTGTGCCAATAAAATATTGTTATTAGCGAAATTTTTAATGACCAAAATAATTTTTTTGCTTATATCTTCTTAATTACTTATTTTTATTAAAAATGTTTATATAACCCTTTTTTATAGAGCTAACCAAATGGCATTTTTTTGTTTATTACATTTTTTCGTAACTCTTTAAGTTTTTAAGATATTTAAGTTTTTATTTTAAATTTAAATTGTTAATATCTTAAAAACTAAAAGAGCTACAAAAAAAAATTATAAAGAAAAACTGACGTCAGTAGTTTTTAAGTTATATTAAGAAAACCGATTTCTCACAATTTTTTTAAAGTGAAAAAAATGCAATTTGAACCGGCTGAGCTGAGGCAGCAGTGCGGCTTTGAATTGACTATAGTTCATAGTAATATAAAAAAATGTTTCTCGTTCTCTTATAGGCTTGATTTTTGTAAAATAGCTTTTCAACTAACAACAAAAGGTTTTCTATTAAGGAAATGTTAATTTGATCTCTTATGTTTCGGTTCAAATTATTTTCTTGTTTATTTTTTCAATTTCTACGGAAGAAAATACACAAAATGGCTATATTACATTTTTTTTAAACACAAGGAAAGCCATAAATATGACTGAGTTCAGTTAGGGTTGGATACCCCTGTAGTATTTTTTTTCTAGGACAAAATTTGTTTTTCTAAAAATATAAAAAAACACATGCTTTGTTTATCGCCTTGCTTTAAAACAAATGTCCTCAATCTGCCAAACGCGACTAACACCCCTTTCCTTTTGAAAATAATAAGTCTTTTTATTTTTTTTACGGGGTTTTGCTTAGCCGGTATTTAGAAAAATAAAATGTTTTTTAATTGCCGAAAGTTTTTTAAGGTTTTGATATAATTTTTCTTAAAAAAAATTTTTAAAAATCCCTTCAATGCCTTTAAAAAAGGGCCTTTTTGATTAAATTTCCAAAAAAAAAGGGTTTTAAAGAGAAAAAAAAAAATTTTTTTTCAAAATTGAAGTTTTTAAAACAATATTTAAATTTTTTAAATAAAACCTTTAACATTTTTTTTAAATTTTTAAAAAATATTAATAAAATTCTTAGTAGTCCTAGTTTCCCTTAATTTACACCTTTTATTTACATAAAATTTTGGTAGGTAACATTGTTCAGTAAGGAAAAAAAAATACTAAATTAATTAATAAAAAAAAATGGAATTTAAAAAGACATAAATAATCGTTTATATAGATAAGTTTCTTTATAAACGACAAGAAAAATAAACGCCCATAAAAAACTTAAACAACCAAAGTTAAAACGAAATAATTTAAAAAGATAATTGATTTTAAGATATATGTGTGTCATTTAAAAAACATCATCAGATAAAGCATTTTCGCAGAATTGGAACTGCACAGCATGAGTTATTTTTATTTATTTCATTTAACCCGGTATAAGACAGTGGGCCATCAAAAAGTCCGAATTGGAGGGTTTTATTAAGGGGCTTAAAATAAAATTTTTAACAAAATTTATTTTAAATCAAGATGAAAAAAAGTTAAAAACGGTATCATTGGGTTGTAAATGCAAAAAAATATTTTTTTTTAAAATTTTAGATTCTCACTTGATGAAATTTAAAAGGGACTAATAACCAAAAAATTTTTTTTAAATTTTTTTTGGGCTCGTACACTCGCGTTTCGTAACCTCAAAAATTTTCTAAATATTTTTCTTTCGTAAAAAAATCTGAGATAAGTTCCTGTTTTAGGATGGTTCATAAAATATGATAAAATGAATTAAAACTAACTTTTTTAACCAAATATTAAAAAATTTTTTTCTCACATAAAAGATTTTAAAATAAAAAATAATTTTTTTGGGTAAAGTGATATTAAAATGGGGCACAATCTTACAAAATACTGTAACATAATCAACATGCTAATTAACGTACATTTTGGCGAAAACGACCTTTTAAAAGGATGTGACCAAGCAAATAGCTCTTAACAATTACTATATCAGAATTCTCTAAGAAAAAAATATTGATTTAGAAATTAAATGTTTACTTTGCTTAAAATTTATCTCCTAAACAATATAAAACAAAAAAATTAAAATACCTTTTTAATATGGGACATAAGTAAACTCATGAAAAAAGTTTCTCTAACAAAATGAAATATTACGATACAACAACGTCAACAAAACAAACAATAATGTATCTAAATATATAAAAGTAACAAATATAAAAAAAATTGTAGAATTTATCCCAAAATGTATGTAGGTACATAGGTTAAAAAGGGCAACAGTGTTCCCCAAAATAGTAATATTTTCGATATCTTATTTGAAATGAAAGCTAAGAGTTATTTTTTGTCAAACACTGATACTTATTAAAGATTGGTTTCTACAACGCAACGTTTTAATTAATTTAATTTTTTATAACGATTTTCCATCATTTCTGACGCATAAGCAAGTTTAAAATTCAAATTCAGCGGGTCCGAAGACATATACACAATATACAATAAAACTCCGTGGACTGATCGGCTACGATACAACCCTGGCCCCTGGACTATAGTGTTTATAATTTTACTTTAAATATTTCACAAGCTTATTTATTTTCAGTCCAGTAAAAATCAATAAATTTTTAGCCCCATTAATATTAACATCTTATTCGTGAGTTTCAATTTAGGTCATTTTATTATATTTAAAATAAATTCAAGAATTTTTATTTACATCTTCAATAAATTGTTAAAAATAAAAATAGCTATTACCAAAAAGGAACTTAAAACTTCACAGTTTTATTGTTTTTTTGCATTTTACACATTTTTTTATCCTTTAATAATAATATTACACATACGGCCAAGTGATATGCGTTGTTAAATTTAGAATGGACTTAGCAATAGGGTATTTTCACTCAATTGATATTGATAATGTTGTGTGCAAAAATTAAAATAGAAACACAATTGCTAAAACCTGCTAAATAACACGGAAAAATACAAAACCCCTTACTTTTCTATTTAAGGTTTAATTATCTTGTAATTTAAATAGCCCGCCACTCCCTAACCAATCAAATTCAACATGGATGCCAAGTCTGTTTAGGAACTATCGATATCGATAATCGTATCGATTTTAACGAAATGCTAAAATGCGAAATGCTTTTAGACTTTACACTAAAACACAGCCAGACTACCTAAATAGTTTCAATTGGAATAAAACATAAAAACTTACATCAAAATGGTTTTCTACAACAATAATAGGCATGTTCTTTGGGCATTTTCTCAATACCTACAGCAGCACCAGGCTTTTCTCCTATCGTCTGTTTTGGAAGAGAAAAAATATTTTTGAAGATCCTAAACTCGGCCGGCTCTGTTTCGCAAATAATAACAATACACTTTTTTTTAATTTTGAATAAAATAACGGAAATTTACTCGTAAAAAGGGTTCATATCAAGAAAAGTTTGGCGATAATAATAACTATAGTAATAAATTGGAATATTTGAAAGAACACACACTATTTATAAATTACAAATTATTAATAAATATTAAGGTTACAGGTTATACAGGTTGACATTGACAATATGACAACTGACAGGAAACGCCAATCTTTGTAGATGTTGCGCATATCGATATTTGATGACAGGCGTATCGAATAACAAAAAAGCTGACAACAAAGCAGAAATTCCACATAGAAAATTTAGGGCAGTGACGTCATGGGCCTACAAAATTCAAACTTAAAATTGATTTTTAAGGCGTTCCGGAGGCCAAAAAATCGGGAAAAAATATTTTGGCCTTTATTTTCATGTGGCTTTGCAATAAGCTAATAAAAAAATCATGAAAAACGCCTATTGTTAAAAGTTAACAACGGTTTAGAATGTTTAACAAGATGTCAGATTTTGACAGGTTGCCTACTAAAATCATTGAATAACACTGACAATATCGTTTTGTTAAACATTTTAAACCGTTGTAAACTTTAAACAATTGCTAAGTCCATTGCTAAATTTAACAACGCGATCATCACTTGGCCGTTAAAGCTTATTAGCTAGTACTAATTTTTTAGTTTGGTGCGTTAAGCGTGTCATGATTTTTTAAAAAATAATAGATAAAAAAATGTGTTAATGGTAAAAATTTAATAAAAATAAATGAAATGAAAATATGGTTATTAATAAGTTCTATAAAAAGATGTTTTGACATTTTTACTAAAATAAGTAAAAAAGGCAATTTAAGCAAAAAAATGATTTTGGTTTAAAAATTTTAAACGTAGTTACTGTTGGTTTTTACTGTAAATGAGTTTGTATATTTACTTATTATAAAATTGTTAAACTTTGCGAGAAAAATTAAAATCTAAAATTAAATGGATAACTTAAAATTGATAAAAGATATAAAAAAACGTATAAAAACAAAATTGTGGCTCTTAGGATTTGAACCAAATAAGTTTTTATAAATTATTTTGCCAAAAGTTATAGTTTTCAAGTTAAAGCCAAAAATAAACAACAAACAATTAAAAAAAAATTAAAAACAATCGTAAAATTATTCAAAAAAAAAACATTTACGATTTTGTGTCACTTTAGCTATATAAATATTATTGCTTAAGTTAATGCAATAATTTAAATAAGAACGGCTGTAAGTTTAGAAGAAGTGGATAGCTTAATAAAAATAATATTAAAATTTTTATGCTAAATAACTTAAAATAAAAATTTTGGATTTTAAAAATATGATTAAAATATTCTCTAGATCAGTCTCGACAAGTAACTGTCTTGAAAAATTATTTATATTAATATTTAAATCGCATAGCGTAGCAACATAGAACATGTAGAAATTGCAAGCGTCCCGTTAAGTATATAACACCGACATAGACGTGGCAATTTTTTTTTACTTAAATTATTGTTTAAACTTTAATATTGTTGTATTTTAAAGCAGTTATTAAATTGGTTAGTGCAATAATTTGTATTATAAGATTGTTAGTCTTAAAAAAGTAGAAAGCTTAGTAAAAGAAATGTTTTAAAAGTTTAGCGCTAAATAAACTATAAAAATATTTTTTTAATATTAAAATATGATGTTAATTTTTACCTGATCATTATGAACGAGTAACTGTATTTATAATTTATAAACAATTACATTTAAAACGATAAGAAAAATATTTAAACAAATATTTAAACGATGAGCTATACACATAGTAGCATGGGAGATCGAGAACTGTTAAGCGTCCTGCTAAGGTATGTAAGACTCAGATAATAAAGGCATTTATTTTTCTAATAAAATATAGTTTAAATTTTCTTTAAGATAAAGCTTTAGGTAGATTGGAATGGGTGCAGTTATTGGACCAAAAATATAAATAAAATATCTGTGGGACCTTGTTAGTCCCCATTGCCTCAAGGCACATGTGTATTAGTTTGTTTCATTTAATAAATAGAACATTTTAAATCAATTTTTAGATGGATCGGAGTTGGTATACTTATTTGTACCAAAAAATATTTTTAAAAATACGCAACTTGAATGTAACCTCTGAGCTGAGGAACAAGAGCGGCTTTGAATTGACTATAGCTAATAATAGTAGTATAAAAAAAATGTTTCATGCGTATCTCGTATTGGCCAACTTCTGTGCGGTAGGCTCCCGGACTATAAGTAAAATATTATAATGGCATTATAATACCTTTTTTTTTTTGCCACTTAGTAAAAAGGGAATATATAAATCAAACCTGCTTTTTATATTTTATTACCAATAAATGTATGACAAAGATTTATTTAAAACATTGACATTTTTATTATTTTGATGGCAACAAAATAATGAAAACTGTGTTTGGGCAAAACACGATAAAATATTTAATTTCGGAAGTCGAAATCAGCGCTTTGCGCTACCTACGGCATGTGTGTATCGCTGCCAGCATTATATATGCTGAAATATCTCTGCTCAAAAATAAATATTCATGACAATCGGTTTTATGTAAAATAGATTTGTTTTTGAATTTAAAGTTCGCGCATCATTTGGTAGTACGGCGGACACACGGGCTTGACATCAAATACACGTTTTATATTAATCGGCTCGTAACTTTTCCATATTTCAATATAACCGCTAATGTTTTTGTAATTTTGATTTATATTGCGTGGCCGAGTTATTATGCAGAGCGCGCAACAGCATTTTGCCGCTTTTACTGGTATGTTTTGTAATATTTTCCGTTTAATTTTTCAGTTTTATAAAATAATTAAATTTATCCCGTATCCGCAATCGGGTTTAAATTAACCCTTACACTTTGACATTGCAGTAAGCATTTAAACTATTTAAATATAAGAATTATTATAATGACAGCAATTTTTTGCATTAAAAACTTTCCCATCAAATTATTGGAACCCTTTCACTAACCTCTAAATTAAACGCCTGCAACAAAAAAGAAGAAAACTCACCAAAAAACCCAAAAATCACAAATATCAATCTCCGTTTCGGTGGCAAGTCGGCCAAGAAACTAAAAAAAAACATTTTACTAAATTTTAAAGAAATTTTTGCTCTAAAATCAAACAGCTTTTTTACTTTTTATGACGTTTTGTCATAAATGACATTAGGTTATTTGACTGGTGTATGTATTGTATTCAAAAAAGAAAAAAGTTGGGTGGTATAGTGTGTTAATTAATTTTAAATTTACTTGAATTTATTTCAGCATCAAGCATAATTAAAGATGTATTATTTAAATTAACAGATATTGATGCTACACATTATTTTTTATTTAATAAATAAATGCACTTTCCTTTATTTTACGTTTTTTTTAAACAAGTTTCCTTTGCTAAAATGCTAGAAGCATTCCAGTTTATTATGTGGTTATTATCAAATGTGTGTTGACAGCTCTTTTATGCGTTTGGCTAATGGTCTGGAAGTTTCACCTATATAAAATTTATTACATTCACAAGGGATCTTATAAATAACATTTTTTTTTGTTTTCGTTTATATTGTATGGTTTGGTTTTTGTTTCTTGGGATCCAATGGTGTTTTGTCTTATAAAGAGTTCGGATATTAAATTTATTACCTATTCGTTGAATTTTATTTGATAAGCCAGGAATATATGTTAAAAATAGGTTTATTTTGATTGGGTCTTAAATTTGATTGTTCAAATTTTAGAAAGCATTTGTTTATAAAATCAAGAGGATAATTATTTTGAATTAAAATATCTCTTAAAAATTCTTTTTTATTTTCTTTGTTTTGATCAGAACAAATTATTTTAATTCTATCGAAAAACTTTTTACAACTCCTACATATTTATATTTTGATTGGTTTCCCACAAACTCTCTAAAGATAAGTCCAAAAGTGGTTCGAATTTGGGCGAATTACCGAAAATTCTACGGTATTAACTACGGTAATAACTCGTTTTAAACGACAGGGCTTGGTGACATACTTTATATGAATAATACGTTATAATTAAAGTCAACTTTACTACCCCAAATGCGTTGTGGAAGACATCATTTTCAGAGCTAAGAGCAATTGATTTGAAAGAGGAATTTGAGCTTTTTTAAAGCTACTGAGGTAGACATGAGTATTGTGTATTTATGCTAGTTAGGGCTATTTCTGTATAACAGCAGCGGGTACGCAACACAGATATGTGCAAGAAGGCGCCTGCACTTTGAATAGAAATTGGCACAGTAAGAAAAAGAGGGATTTTCCTAAAAGTAACGCCAACAGGTTGATTGACTCTTTCTTTCGCCGAACTTGCGCTATAATATAGATATATATATATATATATATATATAGAATATTTTTAAATATATATATATATATTATATATAAATATTATATTAAAAAATATATATATATATATATATATATATATATATATATATATATATATATATATATATATATATATATATATATATATATATATATATATATATATATATATATATATATATATATATATAGGGTGTCCCAGAAGTAATGGGACACAGATCAACAGCAGCAGGTCGAAATAATGCAATTAACCTAAACTTGCCTTATCCCAAAGTTGATAATAACAAAGATACAGGGTGTAATTTCTTAACTAAATGACATAGCGGTACAAAATTAGAGATTTGGGGTTTTTTGAGGCGAGAAATTCAAATTTGTCTATACTTTTAATGTTGCTAATAAAGGGCGCCAGCTACTGCCCACCCACTTGTTTTAAATGGCATAACTTAGCCATCATAAACAAGTGGGGTGGGCCGTAGCTAGCGCCCTCTATTAGCAACATCAAAAATATAATTAAATTTGAATTTCTCCCCTAAAACCCCAATTCCCCAATTTTGTACCGCTATGTCATTTAGTAAAAAATTATTACGAAAAAACGAAAACAAAATTAAAAGTTTAACACCCTTGTCAAAAATAAAGGTGCTTTACTCTTGGGCAAAAATTCATGCTTTTTGACAAGAACTCGTATACGCTAAAAAAAATTAAAATCTGATAGTTGGATTTTAGGTTTTAGACCATGCAGAACTTTTTATGAAGAATAACTTTTTTTCGTAAAATTAATAATTAAAAAGTTTTCCATATGGTTCCAACCTTGAGACATACTGTATATACCTAAGCACAAAAGTACCGTGCCAGGCTTTTCGGTGTTTAACCCACTCATTTTTAGTTCCGTCTACGTTGTTCAAGCACTGAAACATGCAAATCGCATTGGTCCAAAAATCTTGCGTAGTACTTTTCTTTCAAAAATTCTCAATTTCTGTTTGTTGTCCTTTGTCAGGGTCAGGTTTCGCTAGTATTCATAACAGTGGGTCTTATAACGGTTTTGTAAATTATGATTTATGCTCTTCGTGAAATGTTTTTCGATGCTAGTACAGACTTTAGTGCATAGAGACATTTGTTACCACTTTGAATTCTAACTTTAATTTTTTCTGTCAGATTGTTATTCTGAGAAATTGTGGCTTCTAAATACTTAAACGTTGCGACCCTCTCGAAATTGAACTCCCCCATAGTGACATTCTGGCCCACTCTATATCTACGTCCCATTCTGCTGGTTAGCGCATACTTAGTTTTGTCTTCGTTTATTTTGAGCCCCATTTGTTCTGCTTGTGCTTCTACCCTCAAAAAGGTTTCTTTCACAGCCAGCACCGAGTTACCTACTACGTCAATTTCATCGGCAAAAGCCAGCAGTGCTCTTGGACCATCTTGACCAAAAAGTTCGATGCTTTATTCTGCGGTTCTTATTACTTTCTCGAGAGCAATGTTTAATAGAATTGGAGATATCGCGTCTCCCTGCTTCAGTCCGCTGTTTACCTCAAAAGGGTCGGAAAGCATATCACCCATTCGTACTCTGCTTCGGGAACCGCTCACACACATTCTGGTTATATTAATAAGTTTCTTAGGAATTCCTATCTCCGCCATTGCATCCCAAAGTTGAAAGAAGGTTGCTAAGGAGCGTATCATGACAGACCTGGTTAAAAACCTTAAATACGTCAAGAGCTACGATCTAGGATTTATCCAAAAACTCAGAGGAGTTGTTTCAGATGTGTGAGGCAAACGAAAGAAGACCTGCTTTAGAATTTTTGTGATGGAAACCGTATTATCTGTCACGTAAAATTTTTGTGTTTTTCCAAATACTTTAAGATCTGAAATTTAATAATTTTCTTTATGACCTTACAACAACCGAAAGCTCAGCTAAAAAATACTCGTATCATAATATATTTAAAAAAATCGGTGCAAGCTTACATTTTTTCTGGTAGGTCATCTGACTCAGATGGTACTTATTTTTTTGTTAAATAAGAAAGTATTGTATCCAGCCTTCACTTTTAAAAATAAATAGATATTTACTTATAAGTCAAGAGCATATAAGTAAAATATACAAAAAAAAATAAAATAAAGTTGTCTCTACGTTTTGCTGATTCGTTAGCAACAAAAATTTAACATTGTCGTCATGAGGTTACATAATTAACCCTTTGTTTTCAGTTTTATGCCATGGAAAGAAAACTTTACGTGCTTTCATTTTATTAACCATTTCGTTGCTTCGTGACAACTAAATCCGTTAAATTAGAACAAATGGCCATTTAATTTTAGTTGCCCAAGTTGTAAAAATAATTTTCTGTGGGTATTAGAAAGAAACGACAGTTTTCTTTCTATTTAGAAAAAATAAGCTCATGTATTTCCAAATTATAATGTATATAAAATAAATTTTGTTATAATTAAATATTTTTAATAAAAAATAGGCTATATTTATTCTCAAGTCCAAATGAATTTGAAAATAAAACCTTTCTATATAGGTATTTGCAGTCATGCGGTTTCCAAACTAAAGGTTAAATTCGCATTTTTATATTGGCTGTTTTAAAGGTTCTTGTTCCTTTTAAATGGTAATCAAATCAAATCCTTTGTTCGTACCAATCAACCTATTTTTTGTTATCTTGGGGCAGTTCCCGAAGGCTGATGCCTAAGTACTAACGTACCGTGGGTGTCTTAAGTGTGGTAAAAGGGAGTTTGTTCAGACGGGACTTAATATTTGGAGATTGGGAGAAGAAGGAAAAACTTCTGCAGACAGCAGGTTCCATATTTTTGACACTCTAGGGATGAAGGAACGAAGAAAGCCGGAAGTTTGGGGTCTCTTTAACTGAACTCTAAAGGGATGCATAAAAGTTGCACCACGTGTTGCTCTGTTGGGAACTGTCAGAGAAAGAATTATGCTGGTCAACTCCTCTAAGCAGAAGCTGTAAAAACACCCATAGAAGAGCGACAGATTCCCTACAGCTCGACGGCGGACAAGAAGAGGAAGCCTTTTTGTGAGCGTTGGATCATTGATAAGACGAACGGCTCTTCTTTGAATGGAGTCCAGAGTGTATTGGACGCCATTCCCGAGACACGAAAAAAAAATATTCTAAAGAGGGATATGCAGTATTATAAAATATACATTTTTATTACTACTTATTGCTAAATGTGATTTAAATATTACTCTCTTATATTAACTTAAACAATACCACCATTTTACCCGCAGCTTCGCTCGCGTGGACTACGCAATTTTGGCTGTTTTGTTTTTTCTCCTGTTCTCGCGGAAAAAATTCATACATTTGATACTGCGACAAAGACGTCTGCCCTTACGTATTTGGCCTTCTTCTCACTCCGTTGCGTCACATTACATCACCCTCCCCGTGCTCGGTCTTCTGTCACACACTTCGAGGCGTAGCGCGAGTCATGCGATTAACCATTATTTTCCAATTCCAAGATTCCCAAAATCTTTTCTAAACAGACGTCTTCTGCTAATAATCAACCCTTTTGCCAAATTTCGTGTTAATAGGTAAAGTAGTTTTTGAGATTTCGTGATTAGTTAGTGTACAAATAAATGAATGAATGACCTTTCGCTTTTATATGTATAGAATATTTGTTAAACAATTAAATATTTAAAAATTTACAGAAACAAATATTTAAAATATTTAAACTATAAAAAGGACAGCATCATCTTTTAAATTTATTAAACTAAATCACAGTTCCAGGTAATATCACTGCGATTGATAAATTCCTCTACACTGTAATATGCCTGCTGCACCAGCAATTTTTTGATAAAAAATTTACAGTTTTTATTGGATAATTCAATAATGTTGCTTCCAACCGTGTTACGGTAAAAAATTATATTAAAATAATTTAACTAGCTAACTGACCAGAATTTAATCTGTAATAATAAGTCTGAAATTTTGTACCTGTACGCGTATTGGCGTTGTCTTTTATGGTACGACGCAACCTTATAAAAATAATATGTCGAATTAACGAACACAATGTTTTAACGATTTGCCAATAATAAGTTAATAATAAAAAAGTTATAAAGGAATAATAATTAAAAAAAACTTTTCCTCATATTCCTTGTTCCTTAACAACTAAGCAAGATAAAAAAAAATAAGGAGACAAAAAAGTTACATTTCTACTTGCTTAATCCAAAGAACTTAATAAAAATTGCACACAAGTCAGAGGCGTAAATTTTCTTGTTACAAATGCTCGTTCAGATCCCGCTTTAATCAAGTAAGGGCTAAATTAGCTCCTTAATGTTATGAATACCACCGCCAAATTACAACAAAATTAGGTACAGGATATTTAAGATATTTACAAGAAAAATTTTTTGTTTTAATTTTAACACCCTGTAGCTTGAGTACGAAGAATTTGCGAACTCATGTTTACATAAACTTTTTGTCCTAAAATTCCTTAATGAATCGTCTTTTAAATTTATTGTACATACTTAATTAATACCCTGTATATTATTTAGGCTATCTAAATAAACTTAATAAAAAAATATTTAATAATAAAGATATTTAAAAGTGGTAATTTTAAGTTATGTTCGTACCGTAAATATCTAGTTTACAGCACATAGAACAAATTTTACATTTTTTCTTTACAGCTATTTTATTCCACATCTTAATGACTTATTTTCTAACAAAGTTAAATTTAATTTTTTCTCGGTAATTGACATCTCGTAATAATTCGTCATTCCTAAGTTCAAGTTTTTTTTTTCATCCTAAAGAAACTCATTCCGAGTAGTTCATCTAAGTGTCAGAGAGGACCGACGTCGCTATATCACAGTCAGCCTTGATGGATGGTCTGGTCAGCTTCGAAGCGGGATAGAGCTAGCCAATACCAACGTAGTCCGCTCCATTGTCACGTATAATAACGTTGTCAGAGGACATAATAAAACTGGTATAAATGAGAAAGCTATGGCCCAAGTTCTGTCGTATTTAAGAATTATGTCACCTCGCGCGGGAAAATATTTTCCCCTGGAGCTTTATCGAGTCGCTTACAAAAACTGATTGATCAGATAAGAAACTGTACTAATAAATATTATAAACAATTTTGATAAGAAACATATTCGACAAAAAATGTTATTTTTGGGGCAGAATTTAAAATTATATTTTATTAAGCATCTCAAATAATGACAAAAAATAATTTGTTTTTCATCAACTTTTAGTCCGGAAGGCCACCGCAAAAAACCAAGCCAATGAGAGATACGCATGAAACATGTTTTTTATATTACTAAGAACTATGGTCAAGTTAAAGCCGCATTGCTGCAATCCAGATACTCATAAATCATTTTTTTTTATATATTACTATAAACTATAGTCAATTCAAAGCCGCACTCCTGCCTCAGCTCAGCGGGTTCAAATTGCATTTTTTTACCTTAAAGAAAAATCGTAAAAATCGGGTTTTTTCGTATAATTCGAAAACCATTGATTTTAGGAAAGTTTTTTTTTGGTCTAATAAAACTTATCTTTTTTTTTGGTTTTTTGTTTTAGTTTTTAAAATATTAACGATTTATATAAAATTAAAACTCAAATTCCTAAAAGCTAAAAGAATTACGAAAACATGTATGATACAAAATATGCCCTATAGTATCCTTTTAAAAAGATTGGATACACATTTTTAATAAAATAAGTAAAAAACGAGATATAAGCAGAAAAGTGTTTTTGGCCATTAAAAATTTTGCTAAAATTTATTTTTTTTGTCCAAGAAAGGGAAAATTGTCTATTTAAAAATTAATTTGAAATATTTTATTTATTGAATGTAAAAAAACTGATAGACATGGCCTCGAGGAAATGACGGATAATCTGGTGGTACGGATATTTTATTTAAATTTTTTTCCAATAAATGTACCCATTTGATTAACATAAAACTTAACTTAAATAAATTTAAATTTTATTTTATTGAAAAAAATAATAAGTGCCCCCTTTTTGATCTGGGTTTATATACCCGGCGGGGCGCCAACTTTTTATTTTTTATGCTACTATGTGTATAGCTTATGGTTTTAATATTTAAATTAATGATTTACATAATAATATTAATTATTTTAAAAACAGTTACTCGTTTAAAATAATCTTGTGACAACTTTAATATATTTAGCATTAAACTTTTAAAACATTGCTCCTATTATGATCTACTTCTTCTAGACTTAAAGCCATTCTTATTTTAATTATTATATTTAACTATTTATTTACCACTTTAAACTATAATTAAATAACAGTTTAAACCTTAATTTAACTTACAATAAAATGAATAAACTATATATTTTTTAAATTATGATTAAAATTTTCTTAAGATCATTCTAAACGAGTAACTGTCTTTATAAACTCTTGATAAAAGTATACAACGTACTTTTAACTTACTTAAAGAAAATTAATTTAAAATTATAAAAGTTATCATTCCTTATCCCAAATATTCTTTGGTTCAGCGGTATAGACCATGTATGTCTATATTTTAAAAGTCGCCCTGACAGACCCCAGTGGCGTGAAGTCTGTATCCTTGTCTTTATGTGTTAACAGCCTCCACTTACCTTTTATGTTTGAATTAAAAATTAAATTAGCCATTTTGGAAAAACATGATTAGATAGATATAAAACATTTTAATGATATTATATATAGTTCTTTTTCTTCTCTTTTTATAGTATATTTATTTTTATTTTGCTATTATATAAGTGTAAATAGTTAATAAACTAACACATTGTGACTGGCTAAATGGCAAAATAGCCTCAGGCCAAAAAAAACTCTTAATATTATTATTTAAATCAATATTAAAATTATTTAAACGATGAGCTATAAACATAGTAGCATAGAAAATCGAGAAATGTTAAGCCTCCTGCCAGGCATATAACACCCAGATCGAGAAGGCATTTTTTTTTTCAATAAAATAAAGTTTAAATTTTATTAAAGTTATTGAACCTAAAAAAATTAAATAAAATATCCATCCACCAGGTTATCCCCCATTGCCTGGAGGCACATGTGTATTTGTATGTTTTATTGAATGAATAGAATATTTTTAGAGGTGGTATACTTACTTGTACCAAAAAAAGTATTGTTATAAGCGTAATTTTTAATGATCAAAAACACTTTTTGCTTATATATTCTCTATTATTTATTTATGTAAAGATGTGTGTATAACTTTTTTCATAAAGATTACTAAAGTGCATGTTTTTTTTAATACATTTTTTTCGTAGTTTTTTTAGTGTTTCAGATATTTAGATTTAAATCTTTAATATCTCAAAAACTAAAAGAGCTGTAAAAAATGTATATAAAGAAATGGCGTAGTTTTAATAGACCATTAATTTTTAAGGTAAAAAAATACAATTTAGACCCGCTGAGCTGGCGCAGGATTGCGGCTTTGAATTGACTATAGTTTATAGTAATATATTAAAAAACATCTCTTATTGGCTTGGTTTTTTTATGGACTATATATACAGTAGGGTGTAGCGGGATTTTTTTTTTCTAAAACTAGTTACGCCTAACATAAAAAAAGTTGTATAAGGTTAAAACAATATTTTTATAATACACAAAAAGGAATTTGTAAAGTGCTCCACCGCCCCCTCCACTTTTACTATTTGTTCCATATGAAGCACAAGTGGCGGTGGAAAACTAGGTCTGATTAATTTTGTTATTAAATATTAATATTTACATTTAATTTAAAAAACAAACATTTTCTTAGCTCATTATTGTTTTTTTTTTAATTTTTGAAAAATTAGCCTTCGCTCTCCAATGAATCAAATAACAAGTAATAGTTGCCTATTACTACTATTACATACTGTCCTGATAAAAAAAAAGATTGGGTCCGGCGTCATTTAGCTCCATTCGATTAAAAAAAAAAAAAAATCTGATAAAAAGAACACATTTAGTTCAGTAGATTAAACAGAAAAAAATTCGAAAAAATGCATTTTCGCAGAGAAAAATAAAATAAAAAGTTGAAAAAACATTATATTTTATGTCGAATCAAAAAAAAAAAAAAATAAATTTAAAGCATAATACATTAAAGAATAATACACAAATTAAAAAAAATAATTTATTAAATAAAATAATTATCAGGAAGTGTGGTCCACCCTATTATCGGCTAAAAAAAAAATTAAATATTAAGATATCAGACTTTTTTTATTTTGTTTGATGGCGCATTTATGATAAAGACAATTTACAATTTAACTAAAAAAACCTAACGGCAACTAACCAGGAACTAACCAGCACTAAGTAATAGTTTGAAAGTTGTTGTTTGTTAGTTCTGGTTAGTTTTTTCTATAAAAAAAACTTTAATTCTGGTAAATGAAAAAAAAACCTTTAATAATAACAATCTATTGAAAAACATCTGGCAACATAGCTTATTCCAGAAGAAAAACGTCACTTTTTTAGGTTAGTCGGCCATTTTACTTTGGTATATTTTATATGGGAAATAAGGAAATTATTTTTTTTTTAACAATGCGAGTGAAAAAATAATTTTTTCACACTGTATATGTTTTATTATGGTGGAACAAATAATTGAAAAAAAATATTAAAAATTTCCCAATTTGAAATGGATTTTAAGTACATAGCTCAGGAAAATTACGTTTTCATTACGACAAAATTCATATAGTTTTGAAAATTGGTGGATATATTGGGAATAGTTAGTATTACTAAACTGAAAAGTTCCCACCCCTAAATAGTGTGCTATCCCCCAGGACGTCCTTTCGACCCACATTTTAAGTTTTTCTAGATTATCTCGGCAACTGTGCATTTTTTAACAAAAATACCTATATACAAAAATGTTCCTTATAATATTCTCTATTGAAAAGCTCTTAACACTTGTTTTCCTAAAATTAATAATATGGCGCAAACATAAGGGTTGGTTTCGACTAGCACGATCTTACAGTACGATCTGCTTTAAAATTTAATGTTTTACGCTTAAAAATCGAAGAAGGCACTAAACTTTATTTAAAATTTTAATAAACATATCACTTCCACCCCCTCACCCCTATGAAAATAAATGTACTTGTTTCCATACCACCCCAGAGGTAAAGTACTTGGCGCGTTTTTTTTTTTAAGTGGTATTCCCTGTGTGGGCCTAATCCACTGGTTATCAAATATTAATTATTATAAATCTTCGTTGTCTTCCACAGATTCAACATTCAAACATAATTGTCCATGGCAATGAAAACACATTGTAGAGCAACGCAAGCCTGCTCTTCTGCAACTACATCTTCTTTCGCACCCTAATTTACACGAGCATGAAATGAGCATTAAAACAGATTCGAAAGCTGGTTCTTTGATAGTCATTGTTGGGGTTAATATACCGCCGACTTTTTTTCACCCCCAATAGGAAGCTTTAAGCGTCGCATTTTTTCATGTTTGAATTTGGTGGAAAACCCGATAGGAGTGTTGTCGAGCAACAGCAGAAGTTGGTGGTAGTTTTGACAACATTACAGTATTGTTCGCTTTACCAACAAGTTGATTACAATGGGTAAATCTATATTTATCTAGACTTTTTTCTGCCTTGGGACAGTTGTATAAAGCTAAAATAAATTGCTCTCCCACGTTTGCAATTTCTTTATGAGTAGCCTTCTCATTATTAAAAGTTTTTACAATATATTGTAAATCATTTCTTTTATTAAATACATTGATTGCATTACCTTTTTTCCCTTTTGGGAAAAAAAACCAAGGTTGTGCCCCAACCGCTGATGGCGTGCAAAATAATTTGGCGTCTGTGCAATTTTTTTTAAAAAGTCCCGATTGTAAATCCTGGAACTGTAAATCCTTTTGCAGGAATTACCTGTTTTCCTTTAAGAAAATTTATATCTTTGTCAGAGGGAAAAGTGAATTAGAAGGACTAGCAAGTCAATATCTTGTTCTACGACAACAGATTTTCACAATTAATATATTTTTAAAAAAGTTTGTACTATTAATAAATACCTAGCAAAAACGCTTAGCCTTTTTTTTAAATTTTTTCTAGTTTAAAATTTAAAATTTTTTTAAAATTATTAGGAATTTTCTAAATTTGAAATTGATTTTCTTATAATTTTAAAGTTTTTTGGGGGGGGAATGATTTGGGAAATCATTTTAAATAAAAGAAATTTATTTTTTTATAATTTTAAAATATATATATATATATATATATATATATATATATATATATATATATATATATATATATATATATATATATATATATATATATATATATATATATAAAATGGTGTAGTTGCAGAAGAGTATGCTTGCGTTGTTTTACAATATGTTATCATTTCCATGGATAATCATGTTTGAATGTTAATCCCTTTAAGAATTTAAAATTCATAATAATTAATATTTAATAATCAGGGATTAGGCCTGGGGGGCGGCACTTAAAAAGAAAGATGCGCCAAGTGCTTTACCTCTGGGGCGGTATGGAATCAAGTACATTTCTTTTTATAGGGGTAAGGGGGTGGAAGTTTATTAAAATTGTAAATGGAGTTTAGTGCGTACTTCCATTTTTTAGCATAAAACATTAAATTTTAAAGCAGATCGTACTGTAACATCGCGCTAGTCGAAACCAACCCTTATTTTTTTCGCCATATTTCTCACGTTAATATGAATTTTAGAAAAAAAGTGTAAGGACCTCTTTGATAGATAATTTTATAAGAAACAATTTTGTATATAGGTATTTTTGTTGAAAAATGCACCGTTGCTGAGATAATCTAAAAACCCCAAAATGGGGGGTCGAAAGGACGTCCTGGGGTTGACACACTATTTAGGGGTGGGAACTTTTCGGTTTAGTAATCCTTATGCTATCCCCAACATACCCACCAATTTTCAAAACTTTATGAATTTTGTCGTATATATCGCAATTTGAAACGTAATTTTCCTGAGCTAACACCAAAGTCAAAAAAATATCCAATGAAACAAACAGATCAGTAAAAAACTTGCCGGATCAAAAAAGGGCAAAACAAAATTGTGGACCAAAGTAATTTTATGTATTAGTTCTTTAAGAGGACACCATTTGCAAAAATATAATATGTTCATATATATACAATTTCACTAAACATAAAATTTTTATGTGATTGAGTTTGGCAACGTCGCTCAATAACGCGTTCTTTTCGGGACATAAGTCGAATGTTTTTTCCGCTTACTATTGTTCAAAAAATTAGTTATTGGTGACCCCAGTCATACTAAGTGTTTTCAGTCAATATAAAACTGTGGTTTAGTCAAAGATTGCATTTAGAACAGTGAAGAACGTGAATAACTTTCCACATGTAAAAAAAATCGAATGCCACTGATTTGACAGCATTGTCACGTTGAAGGGGAGTTTTTTCCTTGGTTTATTCTAACACCTATGAATAAAATATTCATACGGGCACCAAAATGGAATGTGACGTGTGCAAAGATCCCAAGCAAAAAACATATGCTTGTGATTGCTGCAGAAAATTTTTCTGCAAATTGCATACGGAATTGACAAAACTACCGAAATAAGAGTACTAGAATTAAAGGAGGGAAGACAAATGAAATATTACTGTTCTAACTCCCAAAAAATTTGGAATCTCACTTACTATTACAAAACATAATTGAAGATAAAACCAATATAATAGCAAGTAAAGAAGAGATTATAACCTTATTAAAGAAAAAACTGAACCCAAGAAGAAAAAATGTTTGAACGAAAACAATAAAATATCATATAGCCAAATAGTAGCAACTTCAGTAAATAAATTAAATGGTAATATACCAAGTCTAATAGATAACCCAAAAGAAAAACCAAGATGCAAAAAAAAGGGAATGATTTACAACAGAAAATAAAGCCAGCTGATCTAAAAATTGGGATAAAAAATACAAGAAATCCCTAAAAATGTGTGTGTAATTGTTAAATGAAATAGCAAACTGAAGTGGAAAGATTAAAAACAGATGCTCAAAGTAAACTAACGGATTATGAAGTACAAGTGACAAAAATGAAAACCTAGATTTAAAATTGTTGGGTATGAAGGCGATTTATTAGACTCATACAGATGGGGCTTGTATAAAGGAACAAAACCACTTTATAGCGAAATCCGACGAATTAACCACTATATCAAACCTCTTAAAAAAAATAACACCTATACAATTTATGGAGAATGCTCTTCAGGTTTGTTTCAGAAGTTAATAAACGTAAAAAAAGTTTTTGTTTTGTGGGAGCGATACCCTATTTATGAAGACATTAGTATACAGCGTTGTTTTAAATGCCAAGAACATTATCACAAAAGTGACTCGTGCCAAAATAATACTGTATGTGAATATTGCCTTAATCATAATGTTCGTGGTGCGGAAAAAATTTTAAAAAGTGTAATAACTGCTTAAATGCTAATAATAAATATAACCTTAACTACAGCACTAATCATGAGGCAAATGATTCGGATTGTCCATCTTATCAATACTTAGTAAAAATCATAAGGAGTAAAAAAAGACTATAGTGGGAATGGGTATTGAGCAGCAAGAAGTTGTTGTTCTGCAGGAACTGGAAGTTCTGGATGGGACAAATAATCAGGGGAAAATATGAAATGTTTTATAATTGCTTCTCAAATTGACATTGATCTTAAGTTACTTAACATTTTACATTTGAATATACGAGTATACGGAAAAATGATGAAAATCCTGGTATTCCTTGAAACTTTTAATTTAATGTTTTGTGACATAATTGTCCTAAGTGAATGTTGGCAAATTAACGAAAAAATATATAATATTAAGGGTTTTAATACATTTTACAATCAAGCTAATTTTAACAAGAATGACGGGGTAATAGTATTTGTTAGGCAAGACATTGATATTAATTTTTTAAAAAAATTAAACTTGAATCGTCTGGGGTTACCCTTAGTAGAATTACCCTAGTGGATAACTCAAAAAGTTATGGTGTTACATGTGTTTACAGACCACCCCCCTACCTGCACGCAATCTTTCCTTACAGATCTTGAGAAATTTTTGGCAAAAAATCTTGATAAAGATATAGAAGTTCTTATTGGTGACATAAACATAAACATAATTGAAAAAAGTGAAACTGTTAACAAATATCTTTCAATGTTGAATTATTATGGCTTGCAGTCTGTGGTTAATGGCCCTACGCGTGGACACCAAGCTCTGCTTCCTGCTTGAAACCAAAATTTCTTAGAATAAAGTTAGTAACGAATACTTTAAAATAAATTCTGCCTTTATACTGGACTCGGACCTGACTGATCATTTCCCAATAATGGTGAACTTTAGTAATATAAATAATGAACAGAGAAATATGGCTCCTTTATATGTAACTAAAAAGATAAATAAGCTAAACCTTCAAACTTTTGGTGAGGTGATCAGTACGCGGGACTGGTCTAGTGTAATTAAAACAAATGATTCTGAAATAGCGACATCTACTTTTACTCAAATTGTATCTGATGCTATTAAGAAATCTACAGAATGTAAAATTATTAGATATAGAAAATTCCAAAATTAAACCATGGATAACAAATGGAATAATTTATGCAATAAAACAACGTGATAAGATGAAAAAGAAACTTTCAACAAATTATAATACATATAATGAAACAAGGTATAAATTATATAGAAACAACTTAAACAAAATAATTAAAAAAGTGTAAAAACGATTATTAAAAAAAAAGAAATAAATAACAGTACTGGTAACATCAGAAAACTATATAAAATAATATCGGAAGCTACAAATAAAAAAGATAGGAAAGTCTAACAATAACCTCCAAATAAAAAATAACAATAATACTTAGTTTTCCGATAACAAACATATGGCTAACTATTGAAAGAGTTTTTTATAAAATGTGGGTATTGAAATTTTTAAAAAAAATCAAAAACCCTCCCAAACCTTTTAGGCTTAAACACCATTCCAATTCTTCAGTGTTTTTGAGACCTGTGAAAAGAACTTGAAATAATTAAACACATTAACACCCTTAAAAATAACAGTGCGCCAGGTGTCGACGGCGTCGGTTCTGAATTAATAAAAAAATTCATTTGTACTTTCTTCAGCCACTGGTACATATTATAAATTTAATTTTAAAACAGGCAAATTTCCCTAAGCAGTTTAAAACTACAATGGTTACCCCAATACACAAGGCTGGCGACAAAACCGATATTAATAACTTTCGACCGATTAGTGTGATAAATAATTTTGCAAAAATTTTTGAAACATGCCAAAAAGAAAAAGATTCGTGAATCTCTTAAAAAATAATAATATACTTTCAAAAGGCCAATTTGGTTTTACCGAGGGTTTTTGGGTACAAAGGATGCTATTTATGAGCTTATCAAGGATGTAACGGGTCACTTGGATAATGGTAACAAATGTTTGGCAGTATTTTTGGACCTAAAAGGCATTAACGTCCTCTTAAATCCCTTTTCCTCAATTTTAAAACCTTGGGGTGAATTATAGTTTGGATTCTTTAAATTACCAACGATGAGTTGGGGTTCTTAGGATCGGTGATTCAACGAGTGATCCCCTAACAGTAAGAATTGGGGTTCCGCAGGGTACCGTTTTGGGCCCCATCCTTTTTATTACATATATAAACTCTCTGACGAATACGAATATTGAAAATAGTACTATTATCTCCTATGCCGACGACACTGTGGTGGTATTTTCAGGTAGGACATGGTCTGAGGTTGGGAATTTTACTCAATCTGGTATCAGTATAATTAAAAATTGGTTTGATTTTTTCAAACTTACTTTAAATGTTAAAAAATCTAACTATATTGTTTTTTCTCTTACTTCGGCCAGTCGACCTGATTTTGATGCCATCCAGATTGATAATTTGGATGACATTTAAAAAAAAGGGGGTAACACACACAAGGTATTTAGGAATTATTGTTGATAAGAATTTAAAATGGGACCAACATGTATTAAAACTAAGTAACAACATTAGAAACCCTAATTCATAAATTTTATATTTTAAGAGACATTTTGGGTAAAAATCTTCTTATTATTGTATATAAAGCACTGGTTGAATCTTTGATTCGATATGGTTTAATTATATGGGAGGTTTATACCAAACTTCTTTGTGCCAACTAAATGTGGTGCAAAACTATATACTAAAAATTATTTTTAAAAAAAGTAAAGATTTTCAACTTGTTTATTATACTCTGAAAATGTTATGAATGTTCGTTCGCTATATGTTCTGGACATATGTGTATTCGTACATAAAAGAAATAAACTAAAAAAAATGTAAATCACTCATTTTCAAACGCGAAACAAGACAAACAAACATTTAATGATACCTAACAGCAACAGAAATTAAAATTTAAGATTTGTAAATTATCTTGCTCCGAAAATTTACAACATTATACCACCCAGTATTAAAGACATATTAAACATAAAGACATTTGTCAGGAAATGTAGAACGTTTATCGCGACTAACTGGAAAAGACTTAAGATATTATTCTAATTTTCTTTTCTGTAGAAATATGTCATTTTTCTTTTTTGTGTAAATATTTATGGCTAATAAGTGCAATTATTTATTTTGTTTTTTTTTATTTCGATTAATTTTTAGATAGGTTCAACAGTTTCTTTTTTGTTTTAGGTTTAGGTTTAGATTAGGCTGGGAGTGCCCAACTCCATGTATTTCGGGAATTTTATCAATTATATCTTTTAGTTGTGTATTTGAAAGTTTCTTGATATAAAAAAAAATGTTTTTCTCTTGATTAACTTTAATTAGGCTTTTGCACATACGGATGTTAAGTCATCTAGGTGCAGTATATGTAATATCTAAGAATTTATAACCTTTATATTATAGAACATAAGCTTGTTAAGTTGTGAATTATAAAAAAAAATTACGTAATATATGAGTATGAGTATATATGAGTATGAGTATATTTATCCAGATACTTTTGAAAATATAGGTATAACAAGTTTTAAAATAAAATATATCACTTTATTGAAAAACTCATTTATAGTTTAACAATGTCGATACCATGTCATTTGTTGCGTAAACCGTCGAATTTGGCATTTAAAATTAAATATGTTTATCGAATTTGGCTCAAACGATCTTTTGGTCTAAAATAAATGGAAATATTAGAGCTATTGTTTTAAATTGTTTTTCATGTCAAATGGTTTGATAATGACTTTTATAATAGAAACGTGTGTGATACAATTAAATGTGATGTTTTAAAAACGATTGGTATTTATACTCTGCTATTTTAATCTGGCTTAAAAACGTAATGGAATGTATAATATTAAAAAACAGGTATTAACGAGCTGTTATTTAAAAGGTATTTATTTGTTATGCTTTATGTTTCAAATTGTAGGTGGCTAAAAAAAAAATAAAATATTATATATATACATACACAGTGACTAACAAAATAATGACAACCTACATAAAAAGAACAGATGTAAGGGTCACATCAACAACATGACGTCATTAATGTAATGTTTTATTAATGGAAAAGAGCGTTGTGTGGCACTTTTTTAAAAAAGGAATACAAATACAGCGACAAATCTTTAGATCTTTGCGTCAAACCGCTTTTCACGATGGTGTATTTTTGACAATTTCGTCAAATTTTAAAATGGCTTCTTGACTACTACCAATTTGTGTTGTGTGTTGCTGTGTTCACACGTCGTTGTCGTGGTTGGGCCCAGTAGAATCTTTTGGAACATGCGCTAGAATTGCTGGTTATCGGCAACTCTTTTGGCTAGCGTATGGAACGGGATCCGAAGCTAAGATGAACACAAGGCTTAACTCAAGGTGTTAGCATACCGTGCTGATCCAGCCTTACTGCGGTAATGCGGGGCTCTGCTGTGGTAGATGTTACTATAAGCGTTAGATCAGGGGTCAAAATGTCGGGACGACCTGTTTGCATTTATCTGTCAGAAGTGCCACGTGTTTTGCTTATTTCCCGCCCGTATTGCTTTGTTAAAATTTATGCAAAGAAATTTTTAAATAAAATTAATATTTATTTATGTTGTATTGTCGCCGCCATCGATAATTTATTTTGGTAATCCTACAAGAAATCCAAAATTATCGATGGCAGCTAAAATTATTCTAAATATAAGCTGTTGTTTCATTCATATTAGTAATATCTTCAAAAAAAAAAAAAGAAATATAATACTAGGTCCTTAAAAACGTAATGTCAAATTTAATTCTGGATCCCTAGAATACACTAATGTGTAAAAATAAAAATTTTATTAAAATAAAATCTAAATATTTAAACTGTATAACACGAACAAAACACAGTTATAAATATTTTTACATCAAACACTGTTTGTTAAATCACCTAATATAACCTTACCTCTACCTAAATAACTTTAAACATGCTGGCCCTGAAAATAGCCACATCCTGTGGTCAGAATGTCCCGGCATTCTGACCCCTCATCTACCGCATGCACTAACATTATGCCACTTAAAATAGCCACATCGAATTTGATTGGTCAGATTTTCGGGCTATGGCTAGATTGGGTGGCATAATGTTTTAATGCATACCGTTATAGTTAGTAATTATTATATCTAAAAAAATATTAAAAATAATAAAAAAGATGTGTTAAATACTAAACTGGAAAAATTAAAATTAATACTATTACCAAAGCGATTAGACGCGGGGATCTAAAAATTGGTGGCTTTATTCAGCATGTTAAACCTTTAAAAAAGAGGTATCGTATCTCCTTTTTTTATTACAAATATTTTTTTAAGGATTTTTTTTAGAATACCACGGGATGGCTATTTTATACTTTTGTTTAAATAGGAGGAAAGCTCGCCAAGATAAGAGCTCTTGGTTCTTTGTCCTGGTCTATACTCCGGGACCAGAACCGAAGCTGTTATAACTTGACGACAAGGTATTTTTAATAGATAAATCCGCCAAAACAATTTAGAACATATATGCATTTTAGAAGGGAAGCCTGTGAAATACGGCCCTATTTTTTTGGATCACCCTGTACAGTTAAAATTACCTAGATGTACTAGAAATTTCTAATTATGTAAAAAGCTTAAAGTAAATACTGTTTGTGTTTAATTTAGGCAAATATATTTAACATCTAAATAAATAAAGAATATTTTCCTTAAGGTAAAACCTTAGCAATATCTTGATTACTATTTTGCTAGTTATAACTTTATTTTAAGCAAAAATATTATATGGGGTTGTATAACAGAAAATTACTAAAGTTCTGTCGTCCGTTTCATAGCCTAAAGTTTTCACGCTGGACTTCATTAAAACTTTTCGGATTTTACGGTTTTTTAATGTATTTCTGTTTCACTGTCCAATTTTCTACGAACTGCTTGGTATTCTATGCTTTATTTATTCCAGAAAACTCAAAATATTCTTGGTTGTTACTGGATTAATAACTTAAGCCAAGGTAAGAGCGTCAATAGAAAACAATGTATCTAAAATAAAATATATCATTTTTTTAATTCTAGGTCTTTATTTAATTGCCAACAACATTTACGACCCAGTATGAAAACTGAGTAAAGTCCGTTGTAATTACAGATTAAAAAAAAACACGTTTTGCTTAAAAAGTTTAATAAGATAAAGTTTAAAAAAAGGCATTTTTGAGGAGAAAAATAAAATTTAAAGTCAAAAAAATTAGGATTGGGATTTAAATTTATGTTAAAGCATTATGGATTAAACAACAATACATAAATTACGAAAAAATAATAAATTACTAAACAAGGTTATTATTTGTAAGTGGTGTCTACCCTATTTTTGGCTATAAAAAATTAAAAAACTAAGATATCAGATTTTGTTTTTATTCTGTATGACGGCGCATTTATAATAAAGAAAATGTATCATTAAACAAGGAAAACCTAACTAGAACTAACCAAGAATAAGGTTATTGCCTTAAAGTCGTTGTTTGTTAGTTCTAGCTAGTTTTTTCTATATAAAAAAACATTATTTCTGTCAAACGGAAAAAACCACCTTTAATAATAACAACTTATTAGAGAACCATCTGGCAACATTGCTTATTTAAACAGAGAAACTACAAAAGAACGGCATCTCTTTCACATGAATATCTATATCACCTATTTTTATTTTAAATCGGCCATGCCTTTGGTATATTTATTATGGAAAATGGGAAATTGTATTTTTTTGTAATATTGTAAGTAAAAAAATCAATTTTTCCACACCCTATGTGTTTTATAATGGTGTAAAAAATAAGTCAAAGAAAAAATAATTTTAAAATATTGCTGTTATGTTTATTAAAATTTATCTGCTTTGTCGCCATTTTTTGTTTTCTTTTGTATGGTAACTTAAAAAACAATTACCGGGTTTAGGGACAAAAATAAACTGCATTTTTCTTTAATTTAATGGCATTTCTGTTCACGTAGTAGAGAGGTGAACACTGTGGGAATATTGAAAGCCCATAAAGCCAAGAACTTTTAATGAAGTGCTTTGGTATATAGAACTGGCGACAAAACTTTTTTAATTTTACAACAGAAAACTCTTAAAATATTAACTGCATTTAAACTAGGTATTTAATTATTATAAATATAAAAAAATAAGGAAAAAAGACAAAAGAGGGATAAAAAGGGGCGAGAAAAAAACATATTTCTAGATTTGGTCACATGACCAAGACAGCAATGATAAAATATTAATTTTTTTATTTTTGTTTACTTTTTTTTTATTAAAACACCCTTTGGAACTGGTAAGTTTGTCTTAGTAACTTGGCACCAGATAAAAATTCATTATTCCTATTTCTTCTTATACTGTAACATCGATAGATAGTTTTATGCGTCGGTTTTTGGTTTCTGGTATCCAGTAAAATTCTATTTACCTTTGGTTTGATATTCAAAAAAATGCACAATTAATAAAACCAGGTAATTTTTAATTTAATCACCTTCAGGTTATCAAAACTACCGCCATACACACTAAATATACTAAAAGCTCTTTGTCATATATGACAAATTGGAAAATTATTAAGAGTGAAATCTTTAACATATTGCAAGTAAAATTTCTAAAATACTTTTTTTGTTCGTTTTTTTGCATTTTCATGTATTAGAAAAGGTGTTGTTTTTTTGTCATAAAATTTTATGAAAAATATTTTTTTAATATTGTTTACTTTTTTTACGAGAACTCCCCGACTCGCCACCAAAAGGGGATTGGTTTTTTATTTTTGGGTTTTTTAGTTTTTTCTTCTTTTTTGTTCAGGCGATCTGACATAGAGGTAAAATTACTAATGCCGATTATACCCGGGACCGAAACCGAATTCCCATTTTCCGGAAAATTTAGGGATAATTCCCAAGGAAAACATAAGAATGTTATGTCGTAATTCGAAAAAAATATTTTATATTATCTCGTTAACTTTTTTTTTTAAATCTGGCTGTATAAAGACGTTTATTTTTGAATAAATTTTACGTTTTTGTGAATCTTCCTTATCCTTATATGAATTCTAGACCTTTTTTTATAAAAATTTTTAGTTTATTTAAATAATTCTACATTTAGGTAATTTTGTTTCGACTTTTAGTAAAAAAAAATCCATATGGCAAGAACTGCTTAAAACACGCATATATGTGTAGAATTAAGTATCAAACATTTTGTCAATATTACAAAAAAACAATAATTATGGCATTTTACTAATTAGTGAACAGATTTAGCTTGACAAGAAATAATTATATTTTGAGTTGTGTGGACCCAATTTAATGATGATTAAAAAACATAATCTTTCTTGTGAACGGTTTCTCGAACAGCATTCTTAATTAATCGAACTGCTCACTTTACTTTTTATCTACGATCTCTAAATAACCCGCCTCTGCCTCATATATTTTTCGATTTGTGCTGTATAATAGGAGCTATTTAGTATAACCTTTTTTAAGAGCTACCGACAGGGACAAAAAATAAATCTTCCATGCAATCCTTTGTACCTACTTATAGTAGATTTTATCCAAAGCTTCAGAGTTCAAAAAGATTGACTCTCTGGGGCCAAAAAATTTTCGTCTTCCAATCTGTACACTCTGTATGTATCCCAAATCAGACCCTTTAGAATTTGTTTGTCTGGGGAATGGCGTCCCCCTACTACACTTCTTTGGACTCCATTCAAAGAAGAGAGTTCTTTTATTAAGATCAACGCCACAGAAAGTTCCTCTTCGCCCCCTCAGGGTTAGGGTTGTCGCTTTTCTATAGGTATTTTTACGGCTTCGCTCAGAGGAATTGGCCAGTATAATTCCTTCGGCAGCCCCAACAGAGCAACACGTATGCAACTTTTATGCATCCTTTTCACAGGAGAGGCCCCGAACGGTAGTTGTTAGTACTTAGGCATTTGGGCCTGGACTGTCCCAAGATAAAAAAAAAGATGAGCTAGCAACACCTAGACTAACCTGCAAGTTACAAAGCTACAAGTGGGTGTACAATTATTTTAATAAAACCTAGTTAAGATAATTAATGTCTGGCAGGCTTGAAGTGGTTGCAAAATTGTTTTATGGTGCCAAAAAGTTATTGATTTTTATTTTCAAAAAATAGGCTTTTATCAATAATTTATTATCATAAAAAACTTTTATGCTAAAATTTTAAAATAATTTGAACTAAATGCCAAGTATCTGTACTATACTGTAATAAAAAATTATGTGGCTAAAGTAAATACTTTTGGAGATATAAATTTTGAATTTCTTTATTACAATTGACACACTTGATTATAAATTTTCGGTTTATTTAATTTCGGAAAAACTCTGCACAACCTATTAGCCAATTAAATTGCCTTTCAAAAGCTTTTATACCTTTTTCTAGATATTACGAAAAACCGACACAAGCTTAAAATTAACTGTCATTTAAAAAATTTTTGAAAGAGCTTTTTTGATAGGTGGTAGAAATAGACTATCACGGCAACTATCTACTTGAATTTAAATAGATGAAAAATTGCGATTTTTAGGCAAGAGTTGTATTTTGATTTTTAAACTTGTTTTTCACCTATTTCTAAGTGTCGTAAAAAAAATCATGGTAAAGCTGTTGACAGGCAATTGTGCAAAATTCAAAAAATATATAAATTAAGCGAAAATTTACTAGCTTTTATACTGGTAATGTAAAATTCAAAAATTCATATCTTTAAAAGTATTCACTTTAGAGACTTTTATTAGAATATAGTACCAAAACTTGGCATTAAGGAATGTAAGCCTTGATAGTTTTTCCGTAATAAAAAAAATATTTAAAAATGTCCTATTTCTTCAAACATACTCGAAAAGTTTTCGGCTTGTTAAAGCAGTTTTAAGGCGTTGTCAACCTTCCCACATATTAGTTTTTTTGTTTGATTGGTATTATTTTAATCATACACAAAATTGTAGCTTTGTACCCCGCAGGTTAGTAAAGGTGATTGGCAGCTCTTAGACTACTATCCTCGTTATAATGCAGAACTGCCACTTCGTTTACTTATTAATCTTGGAATTTCAGACGCGTAAAATTTTCTGATCCTTTTTTTTAACAAACCTTTAGTTCTTTAGGTTCCAGATTAATAAAATATCTATTACTTAAAACCTGACGGTCACGAAACTTGGCATTGGGTTTCTGTGTCTTCAAAAGTTACCAGAAAAAGATTAATGTATATATTTTAATATACTCATTCAATTGTACTTTTTTTGACATGGCAAGAAAATTTGTGATATTTAAATATAAAAAAAAAGTATATTTTATTACCAGTACGGAAATGACTTTTTTTCCGTGAGCGCGTGAAAAATTCTATATCGACGGGAAGTCATGCAAAAACGGAAAAATCTATTTCTGGACGTGTAATGAACGATATTTTTTATTATACTTAGGTACCTGAAAACAACTTAAACAAAAAACATCCCAAAAAATAATTTAAGAAAATTGCGAATATTTTTTTTTAATTTTTAAAACAGTAAAACAAATTAACAAAAAAAAATACAAGCTAATTAAATCTAAGAAAATTAATTTTGACCTAATCGATATGATTAATGGTTATATTTATTGTACAATTCGTATTATTGTTGAAGCCCAATCCCTTTTGTATTTCTTTTTGTTAAACTAAAATGTTGAAGGATTTTCGTGTATGTTTGGTTCTCTTGATTGACGGTTACAGATTTTGTAGTTTCCAAGTTACAAGGCCTGAACAGCTTTTGGGATACTTCAATTTTTCTTTGTATGGACTCCTCTATATATCCTTCTGATGCATTGGAAGAAAACCATCCTCCGTGTCTTTTCAAAGTGAGCAAATCACCGCCGTTTTCTAGCAACATGGTAGCCGAAGAACGCCTTAGCCCATGTACGGTATATTCTTCGTGATTTTTTAGTTTTAAGTATTTTACAACAAGTTTTGGAATACCACTGATAGTATGGCACCCAACATGTTGAGCGTAACATCTTTGGTTTCGGTATGCAACAAATAATCTTCTACTCTCCATATTTTTAGGGCGGAGATCTGCGTATTTATGGTAAAGTGTACAGGGATTGCATTTGCAGTAATGGTAAAACTTCTTGACCTGTGATTTTTTCCATCTCGTAAGAACACGACAAGGAAACGCCCATTATCTTCCACATCGTCTAAACTCAAACGTATCAAATCATCTCTGCGGCATGCGCCGAAGATGCCAAACACTAAAATTACTTTTGCTAGTAGATATTGTCCATCTAAAGCTTCACATAAAAGTTGATTACTTGTTCTGATGTTAAAACCTTGGATTTCTTTGGTACATATCCTACAGCTTGTCGTTTCAAAAAATCGATAGTTTTTGGATATTGGTTGTATCTTCTTTTATTGCTAAACAACTCTTTAACATGGAGAATCGACTCCATAAGGTGGATGACTTCATAGATTTGGCTTTTTCAGAAAAATAAACTAAGAGAATATCGTCACTCACAATTTTGATTCTTTTCTGAGTCCGCCATTCGGTAAAAATTTGATATTCATGTTCATATCTCAACCTGGATTTTACTGGTAATAAATCTGCACTCGCTTCTGCCGCTTGTTGTAATATAATATCGGGAATATCCGGATTTTCTTCCAAATCTGAATTCATTTTTTGAAAATGGCATAAATTTCACTGACAGAAAATAAAATATGTCATTAATAAATAAATCGTTGTTATAAACAGTTTCCATCGATGGATTTTTGAATAAGCGCACGGAAAGAGGGATCGAAAAAAATATTCCGTGCGCTGAAAATGTCATATTTACTGTATTTTATACACAGTTGAAAATGTAGTATTTTCATGTAAGTATAATAAAAAATGTTTTCCAATTTCTCTATCCCACTGCGTATTTGCGTGCCAAAATCCAGACAATCAATTGTACATATTAAGAAACCAATACTCTTTCCAGCATTAAATTATCTAATTTTTTCTTAACTTACCTGGTTTAATAGTCACGTAACAGCAAAACCAACATTAAATTCGAACAGATTAAAAAGTCGTAACGCCGGAAAACTTTTAACGAAATCGTGCGTCCAGTCTTTAGTTCATAAAACCGTCGACAAAACTTTAGTAATTTTGCTCTAAGCCAACATCAAAAATTGTATTTTGTTCGAACGTAAGCATCACGCTTTTAATTAGTGAAAAAAAAATTTTAAAAAAGGTTTTCAGAAAAATTTGTTTTCGTTGTACTAGTTAAAGTTTAGGTTTTTTGTTGCCGAAATAATAAACCCTTTAGCCAAAGAAAAGATGCCGTAATATTGAGTGTAGAATTAGGTTTTTGAGGGTTTAAGATTTTAAATGTTTTAGGATATCGTTATACCACTCTACGAGAGTTAAACAGGCTGCTCTTTAAAAGCCTATTGCCAAATTGGCTTTTTATATAGAAGAAAAGCATTTTCTTTACAGTTAAGATAAGTAAACCTCTAAAATAACTCTCCACCGACTATAAGCGTTGCATTCTACTATGGAGCAGTATTCGTTTAGAACTAAAAGCGATATTAGCAATATGGCTGCCGTTATGTCATGCAAAATCACAAAAAAAAATAAAGTTGAATCTTCGAAAAATTTATAAAAAAGTAAAGTTGTTTAATTTTGTACTATAAATAAATAGCTTTTTTGACACCCATATATAGAAGTTGGGTTAAAGGGGTATTTTAGTCTAGAGATATGAATTTCAAGCATTTTTTTGAACTTGATGAAAAAAAACAAAGAATATTTTTACTATATAGTTTTTTATTGCTTGTTTATTTGTATTTCATAAATACATAAAAAATTTAAAAGTTAAAAAAAATAAAACTTCAAAAGTTGTCGGCTAGTAAAAAGGGGTGTCCTAACGTGCAGGATTCCAACCCTTAAAATAAAAAAATCGAACGGATTCTTAATCAGTGAAGATTTCGCTATGTCCTCAATCTCGAAGTAGTCAAAAAAAATCCCAAAGGTTTTTTTTTAGCAGTTCAATTGTTTAATTTATTCTAATAGAATCATTTTAGCTGCCGCGTTATTAAAATCGCTGCAACTTAGTAAATGATTAAAATTGAAAAAAAAACCTTTAAAGAACCTATTCTTAAATTTCTAAACTTGGAGGATATAATAAAAATATTTTTTGATGTTTTCAAGTTTTAAGATTAGAATACCCCGAACGACACAGCTTTTATTGTAATAACATGTGTTGTAATTTTTTAAAATTATCAATAATTGAAAATAATAATATAAAAATAAGGAAGTTGAAGAAACCTCCACTTTATTAGTGTTTTTATCTGTTAATAATATTAAAATATTTAGCCGTTGGTACATTTTTCAACTTTAATGCTGTTTTCCCGAATAATGGTGTAGTTTTTTCTTATACCTTTTTGTCAACCTTCTTTTAATGCTCATTTTATTAACTAAAAGCCAAGCAGTACAATGTATGTAACAAAAATTTTACGAATAGGCATCAAGTAAAATTACCAATTTTTCGTTGCTGGTATTATGTAGATACTTAATGCTGGATGCAGTGCTTCATTAAAAGTTGTCGTGGTTTATGAGTTTTCCATGTGCTCATATTTTAATATTCGTTGCCACAGATATGTCGGTTAATCAGAAAATGATGCAGTTGCTTTTTTATATCTTTTTTTAATATAGTGTAGAAAAGTCAATCTAAATTTGCACCCTAAAAGAACTTTAATGTTCTTTTTAAGAGAATATATTTTCTGGCAAGCATTTTACTTTTGGCATGCTAGTTAACTTAAAGCTCGATCTGAGTAGTTATTTATATATTAATTATGAAGTTTTTCTTAATTTATTGTCAATTTTAAACTAGGTGAAGGTTATTTTTCTTGCTTTAAAATGTTTTACAAATATTTTGTGCTTTAAGACCTTTGTATTATTGATGTTTTAAACAACCTTTTTCTGGGGGATTTAAAATATTTTTTAAGAGATCTATTATTTATGTTAAACATATATAACAATATTCCTTATTATTGTGTTAATCCTCTATTAATAAACGAGTACAGTAAACATACAAAGCTTAATTAATTTATGCTTCTTTAAATCTTCGAAAACAAAATTTTTTCGACCAATCATAACTTGGATTCATTTTTTTTTTGTAGATGTCTGATAATTGAAAGAGGCTTTCTGGTGCACAGTACAGAAAAAAAGCGTAAAAAGCAAGAATTAATTAAAAGGCTAGTGGTTCACTCGAAACGTTTTTAATCTCAACAACATCACAGGAGGCACCATCAAGTTCCCAAGCTCGAGATGTAAATGTGACGGAGACCGAATTCATAGTGGTCAGTAGCGGGAAAAAAGGAGGACTCGTCGAATACCAAAACTAAAATGGTGTTTTATTATATCAGATTGGACAGGACAAGGCTTAGCCAATGTTTTATTGGATTTTTTGGAGACTCACAACATTTGTTTAGGAAATTTAAGGGGGCAGGGTTACGATAATGGTGCAAATATGAAGGGTCGCAATAATGGTTTACAAAAAAAAAGTCTTGAATTAAACCCTAGAGCAATTTATGTGCCTTGTGCGGCCCATAGCTTATATTTAGTTGTTAATGACGCTGCAAAAGCGTCTTTAGAAAAAAAATTCTTTGCTATTGTGCAGGAAGTTTACGTTTTCTTTTCTGTATCGACTAAACGTTGGCAAGTTTTAAAAGATGAAATACCAACTTTATCATTAAAACTTCTTTCTAGTACTAGATGGGAAAGTAGAATAGATGCTTTGAAAGTTCTTAGATACAATTTGGTAAAAATATATGATGCTTTATTTGCACTTTATTCTGATAATAGCAGAGACCCTGAAATCAGAAATATGGCAAATTCATTACTCTTAAAAATTAAATCGCTTTAATTTATTTGTTCTATTATTACATGGAGTAATGTGTTAACAAAAATTAATATTGCAAGTCAGATTCTACACTACCTAATATCGTTTTAATCTTGGAGCAGACGAAACCTTATTTATCTAATATTAGATCAAATAAAGGTTTTAATGATATTTTAGAAGAGGCCAAAAAAATTGCCGATGATATCGACTGTGACCCTTCGTTTCCTCCGATTAATATTGTGAGACCCCGAACAAAAAAGCGATTATTTGATTACGAGTGCGAAGACGAGGCACCTAAAGACCCGGCTGATCAATTCGTAATTAGTAATTTCTATACGAATTTTCTTAACATTACCTGTCACAGTAGCTAGTGGGGAAAGAAGCTTTTCCAAACTTAAAATAATAAAAAATTATCTACGATCCTCAATGGGGCAAGAAAGGCTTTCAGATTATCCATTATTAGTGAAAAGAGCTGTCAGAAAATATAGATGTGTCTAACATTTTTAAGACATTTGCATTAAAGAATGGCTAGAAAATCAAACTTTACTGTAAACTTATTGGTAGAAATAGGTAGATATGTAGTATCCTTGCCTGTATGTATAAATTATGTATTTATTTCTTTATTACATTACAAATAAGTTGTAACATTATTTCTATTAAATAAACTGTGTATATTTGTACATTTTTTTTAACTTAAATTTATTTTATCTTTTTTATTTGTAAATTTTAAACCCCTTTTTTGGGGAAGGGGCGGCAAAATTATTTTCGCACCCGGGCGGCAGATCCCCTTGGGGCCCACCTGAACATAAATTTATTCTGTTTATAACTCTGTCATTCAAACCAAATAGTCATTAAAATATCTGTCTATTTGAGGGCCTAAAAAAAAATATATCAATAAAAATTTTAAAAAATTTTTGCATTCCCAATTAAAAAAATTTTTTTGAAAAAATTTTACTAATTGGGGCATTAATTGGAAATTTAAAAGATTTTTGTTTTAATCGGCCCTTGGGGCTCACGCTTAATGGCCTTGATGACCAATCGCACGTATTTTTTTGTAACCTTTTTTGTAGAAAATAACAAGACAACGAATAATTTACCAGCCAACGCATTCAGGTTAACAGAAGACAAAAAAATGATTTTGTCACTTCTTAATTAACAAGTTATTTATTTATCGATACAGAGGAAAATCAAACATTAAATAATTGTACTTCTTAGTTTGTATAAACTCAAAATTTGGTTTAAAAGAAAAGATTAGTCCTCTGCAAAGTGCAGGTTTCACAATCTAAACATCTTGGGTTAAAAAAAAAAACAAAAATGTAAATTCAAACTTTCTTAGAGCTGTTGTGGTTATGGAAACGCCTACAAAGTTAACTGACCTTTTGTTGCATGAGTATTGCCTACGTTTTCTGCGACGGCAAATGGGACTATGTTTTTTGTTATGTAATTAATTGGTCAAGGTTTTTGGGCGCTCCAATCCAATATTAATTAAGGGTCTTGTTAATGAAATGTTTGCATTACTGCTGTTTCAACAGGCAAAAATCTATCTCCGGCAATAGTTTGCTTCGATGCTTAAAGTCAATGGCAACACTTAATTCTGGGAACTATACACATCCAAATACTGTGTCTTGGAATCACACGGTCTCCTTTTCCCAACGACGTCGGATGTCCTAAATCTATGTTCTTGTTTTTTTTAATCTATGTCTTATAATATTTAAAAATGACACACAGAAGCAATAGACTTGTAAGCTTTAGAAAGGGATAAAAATAGTAAAATATCATTAAAATACGATTATTAATACTAAGTGTTTATCTTTTGTTTCTTAGTGCATCATTTAATCAAAAAGAAAACATACTTCACCAGAGATCAAAGAGGCAAATTTTTGGTCACGTGGGATTCGAGTCACAAAACTTACCGAAATTGATTTTGAATACTCTTGAAGTTTTACTTAACAAATACATATTATTCTTAGATATATATATAAACATTAAATTTTACACCACTAGGATACTTAATAGTCACACACTTCAGAATTTGTATGCAATGAAATATAATAATTTTTAAAAGCAACACTCAAGCCGTAATCTTTTACTCGGAAAAAAAAATTAAAAACATCAAAGCTCATAAAAGAATGTGCGTAGATTTACTCTGTTTTATTATTAATAAAAACCACTATCTTCAAGCAAAAACCAACTGGCCGCAAACAGAGTTATCCTAATGTAGTTGCCAGGACATGAAGGAATCCTATGTAGTCAAAGTGGGTTTTACGACTAAAAACTTTCTGCGGTCAACTAGAGGTCACCTACTGGGAGAACTCAGAGAATGGGACAAAACATAAAGAGGCTTACTGAAGCAAGCAGTTTAGACCAAAGGCAAAAGATTCATCTTAATTGCCTAAGCAGCTGTTAGAACTTCAAAAAAAAATATAATAGTCACTAACTCCCTGACAGCACAGGCCCGGTATCACCTTAAAAGATGAAAAAGACTGACAATAAACGCTGTAGGTTTTGTGGAGCCAATCCAAAAAATAAATACTATGCGAATGCATGGAATTAACACGCCAAAGGCTAAAATATCTAGAAGCAATTTTAAGTCCTGGTGATATAGAAAAACTTGATTTCCGACAAATTTATAACTTCACGAAAAGTTTGGGGATTTAGGGGATCAATTATTGACAGGGTAATGAAGAATGTCGCTAAGTACACGCATTGAAAATAAGGAAAATGCAGAACACTGAATATTAACGTGTATATTACAAATTCTCATAGCAAAGTGTTTTCGGCTAAACAAGCATTTTTAATGCTGCTTGTCAAACAAGAGGCCTTAACAAAATACCATGTGTGGAGCCGTTTGTTTAGACCTCTCAAAGCGCTCTGCTATGATAATTTGTAATAATAGTCAGTCTATTGCATTTTCCTTGACAGGGTATCCACAAAAGATCTTATAAGCTCGAAGTGGGTGTATGGCTATATTGATACTACAATATATATAATACATAGTCTAGTCAAGAAGTGTGTTTTCTGCAAAAAATAGTAGAAGACTTTCGAATAGAATGTGAATGATGTATTCGAAGCGGAATCAAATCAGAAATACGGTTTTTGAGGACTTATTTTAAATATAGAGATTGATAATTGTCATTAACAAGAACCGAATAAAAAACCATATCGGTTTTTGATGATAATTCAAAAACATAAGAGATAGCAAAAATTGCAAAAAGATCCCTGAAAAAAGAAAACTTTCAATAAAAAACTTCAAACTTCAGAAGTTTTATCCCTTATATTTATAATTTCACACTAATTTTTTTGGGGTGTTAAATATTAATTAATAAAATTTTAAAAATTATTTTGTATTTAGAACACTTTAAAGACTTTATTTTATATTTATTATTCAGGCATGTTTTTTGTTGTACAATGAGAACGAAAGTTTAAACAACAATTTTGTTAATTTACAATTTTTTAAATGTTTAAAAACTTACTTTAGGTTAAATTTTCAACAGCAATAAAGGCTTTAAACTGTTCCGAATACACCATAATTTTTAAAAAAATTTAATTGATATTTAATACCAAAAAATATATACAGGGTGTCAAAAAAGTCTGGAATATTGCTAATATCTTCCAAGCCGCTCGTAATTTTTCGACGAAAATTTAGCTGGCAACACAATTTAAAAAAAAGCGTCAGATAAATGTAATTTCACTTTCCAACTTAGGTTTTTTAAATGGAAACCCCTGTATATTTTTATGTATTCGAATAGATCTTTTCAAGCCAATTTCAACGGTATACAGTTTTATTTGTTTATCTGTCAAACTGATCAAATTATACGATTTAAAATTTTTCGAATAAGCTATAATTTCTACAAAGCACTTTAAGCTAATTTTAAATAGGAACATAAAAGCAAAGTAAACTATGTAGATGTTTCAACTTTAACAGGTTTTATTTCTTTAAAACGACAAGTTTTAATAAACGACCAAAAACATAATTCCAAACTGAAATTTTACAAACAGGAACACGTCTTGCAGTAACAATTAGATTACACTACTTTATCAAATGTTCAAATTGTCTCCATTGTTAGCTAGACAATATCCAAGCCTGTCCTAATTCTCGTAACAGGTTATCAAAAGTATTCCAACGATCTCACGCATTTGATTTCAAATTTTTTTATTTTAAGTGATCAATGTTTTCCGGCCTATCTTTATAAACTTTATTTTTTAAATCCCCACAAATAAAAGTCAAAGGATTTAAACCCGGGGAGACCTGGCAGGCCATTAATAGCGCCCCTTCTCCTATCCACCGATTTGGAAATTCTCGGTTCAGGAACTGACGCACCTGCAAACCAAAATGTGCGGGAGCACCATCTTGTTGGAACCAAATGTCTCTTCTATTTGGATATAGAATTTCTAACTGTGGAATGACATGTTCACGCAATAATTCCAAATAAAGTTCTGATGTAAGATTTCCCGCAATTAAAAATGGTCCGATAATATTATGACCTATGATACCTGCCCAGACATTCACTTTTTGTGGTCTTTGCGTGTGTGCTTCGGCCATCCATCGGGGATTGACTGCAGACCAATATCTATAGTTATGTCTGTTGACAATACCATGAAGCATAAACGTAGCTTCATCAGAAAAGAGAATATTTTGAGAAAAATTATGCTCAGCATTGCACCTCTCCATCATAATTTCGCAGAACTCTGCACGTCTATCGAAATCATCCTCTGTAAGTTCCTGAACCAAATGAATCTTAAACGGACGAATTTTTCACTTCCAAATAAATTTTGACCGATGGTAAGTAACATTATGATCCAGTCCATATTGTGAGAAGCGATTGAGGGGGGATTCTCTTGAACATGCAATAAAATATCTATTGCCGTATCACCACCAGTAGCTGTTTTCGGGCGGCCTGATTTGGGTCTGTGATTTACACTTCCCGTTTTTGTTAAATTTCTTAAGCAATTTACTTACAAACGATTGAGTAATTGCGGGTCGATTCGGATAAATATGATTAAATAAATCACACACTTCTGCTTGTGATCTCTTGCGATCACCGTATCCCAAACATCATAAGTATCTCGATTTTCTATTTTTCAGTTAAAGCCATCGTTCTACTAATTAAAATGACTACTGTTGTAATTAGAAATTTGACACAAAATGTCATTTAAGTCAACTGACATTAACAGATAAGACCTGTATATGCCGGAAAACATTGATCATTTAAAAAACAAAATTAGAAATCAAATGCGTGATCAGTTTGACAGATAAACACATAAAACTGTATACCATTGAAATTGGCTTGAAATGATCTATTCGAATACATAAAAATATACAGGGGTTTTTTCCCTTTAAAAAACCTAAGTTTTATACTACTTTTAGCTTTCCCTGTATATTTTGGAAAGTGAAATTACATTTATCTGACGCCTTTTTTAAAATTGTGTTACCAGCTAAATTTTCGTCGAAAAATTAAGAGCGGCTTGGAAGATATTTGCAATATTCCAGACTTTTTTGACACCCTGTATATTTAGTGTGACTTACTCGGTTTTGACGTTAAACACGCTACCAAAAATGTCGCTTGGAGCGTTAAATTAAAATTGTAAATAATGGAGATAGAACGCCGGAAGTTGGGACTGTTTATTAAAAATGTTCTTTTTTTTAAGAATCTTTATTGTAATTTCCGCTATCTGTTTTGGTTTCGAGTTCCACAACAATTGCAATTTTTATTGGCAGAAAAAACCAAATAAGCTCTCGCTTATAAAATTCGAAGCCTTCTAACTATTTTTTGCAGGAAACACACCTTCGACTGGACTAACAATACAATAATAAAAAAACGAATAAAGATGTCAAATAGCAAACCAAGAACATCTAAGAACGTAATAATTAACGAAATTTAACTTTTTAAATAAACGTAGGGTATAATGGTATTTTAAATATGTATGAAAATTATTTTTTGAAAATAATGGTACTTTTTTAAGCGAACCCATTTTAATTTTTTACTTTAAATAAAAAGAATAATACCTAATACTCTGCTTTTGCTTATTTATTTTTTTCACCAAATATCTTTTTACATAATTTTTTATTGTACATTTTTGCGAGTAATTTCTAATTATCTTTTCATTATCTAAAAGCGTTAAATCCATGCAACCAACATTTTACGAGTTAGCTTCAAGTAAAATTAGCGAACTTTTGTCGCCCGTTTCATGTACTAAACGCTGGCCGGACTAACAACTTCATTAAAAGTTTTCCCCTTTATAAGTTTTCAATATGCTCACATTTAAATGTCCATCGTTGCTACGTGACCAGAAAACCGGTAAATTAGAACAAAGTAGAGTTTCCTTTAATTCTCTGAATTCCGTAAATTGTTTTCTTGGAGCAACTTCGACGAAACGAAATATTTATTTGTTTTAAAATGGCTTTTCACGGACTTTTGAACACCAATGTATTGACAGAAAAATGTTTATTTGCAAAAGGAGTTTACTAGTTGCTGTAAAGTAGTGTTTTTTTAATTATCTTTTAAAATCATTTTATTTTAAAATATTATCTTAAGTATAAAAACTACTAGCACAAAGTGGTACTTTCTGTTTCTTTATTGACAGCCGCTAGGAAAAAAACAATATTGGCCATTTCCTTTGAGCAGAAGCCGTAAGAAAAATACCTTAAAAACAGGCAACAAGTCTCCGACAGCTTGTCGGTGGGCAAGAGAAGAAAGTTTTTTTGCGAGAGTGGGGCCATAAAATGGAATCGATAATGCTAAAAGTTGTAATAGACGTCATTCCCTAGACATGGAAACAATATTCCAGACAGGATCTGATTTAGGATATAAACAGAGTATACAGAGAAAAAGAGAAACAAACTCTCTGGCAAAGCATTAAATTGCACAGGAGTTTTGTGTCCTAATTTTGCCCTAAAATAGTATGTATTAGCCTGCTTACTTACTTTTCCAGCCCGTTTCGAAAAGTAATAAAAAATTGAAGTATTTTTACAATATCCCATCATTTGTTTGGTTTGTCGGTCGGACTTGTAAGCTTGGTAGGTTTTAAAATCTATGCCAGTTAACAATTTAAGGTCTAAGGTCTAAGGTCACTTAGGTCACATACTCTACGTCGAATAAAAAACGTCTAAAATACATTTCTTTAATAATGTAAAACTATTAAATACTAAAAAAAACACAACATCAATTTTTTTACACTCTAATAGTAAACAAGGTAGGTAGGTAGGTAGGTAGGTTTAAAGTGAGTGAAGTTTTTTTACGCCCTCCACTGCGACCGCTCGGTCTATTGTGGCTCACATCTTTTTATATTTCTCCCAATAGGATCGAACTTCTAACGATTTCGATACCAGATTGGGAGAGAGTTCTTATATCTCCTCTTACTTGTGTTCCTACTGGACACGAGCACTATGTGTTCTGATGTGTTCTGGTGTCCCTGTCTCCTGGAGAGTATGAGGAGCAGACGATTAGATCCGTCATGCCCTCCTCTCTAGGTCTAGTGACGTGGGTAGCTACCAGGTCCTTGTTACAGGAACCAGATGGTCTTTCTGAGGCCGCATCTCCGGCCTTACCCTATCCGCTTTCTGTTTAAAGTCAGGAAACCCTTTTTCCTATAAAGGAGGTTCTGTCCGCCTTCTGTTTGGATTCAGGGAACCCTTCCTAGGCACCTGTTTGTTGGGGATGGATTAGCCCTTCCCCGTGAAACAGGCGCCGCGCCAGTGACTTAAGGGGCACCTTTTAAAACGGATTCACCCGTAAGGCTAGATACTCTGAGAGGTCGCCCTGTATCTCAGAGGCACCGTTGAAGACACCTGTTTAAGGCACAGGATGTCATTCACTCATCAGCACGGTATGCTAACACCTTGAGTTAAGCCTTGTGCTCATCTTAGCTTCGGATCCCGTTCCATACGCTAGGGACTGGAGTTGCCGATAACCAGCAACTCCAAGATCCTACTGGGCCCAACCACGACGACGACGTGTGAACACAGCGGTTGGGAGTAAATAAGGTAGTCAGATCATGCTCTATTCTTTAAATTAAACTTTATTGTTGTTTTAGCACGAGTCTTGTAAAACAGAAAAAAAATAGAAGCATTAAAAACAGACACTTCAGGAAGATTAAAAAAAGTATTAAATATAAGTTTTAAACAATCAATCATTAAACAATCTGTACACTTTATTTAAAAAAAAAGTGATAGAAAAAATAAAAATAAATATTTATATTCTAAAGAATAAAGAATAGACTCGACCAGCTCGCCACCTCTATTTTTAGAATTTAAATATATATATTTTTTTAAATAAAAATAAATATTTATATTCTAAAGAATAAAGGTGGCGAGCTGGTCGAGTGGCAGCGTACCCGCCTCTCAGCGTGAAGACCCGGGTTCGATTCCCGCACTGTCCATTGGACTTTTTCATAGCTCGTCACCTCACAGAAGGCAATGGCAAACCACTGTGTAGTATTTCTGTCTAGTAAACGCATATCTGTGTAAATTGGTACGCAACACAGATATGTGCGAGAGGGCGCCTTTGCTCTGCGTAGAGTATGGCACATTAAGAAGAAGAAGAAAGAATAAAGAGGCAGTTTTTATAAATAAATTAGCTTTTTGTCAATTAAAACCATAGTGCAAAAATCCACCCAACGAAGATTACACGCCCTTGCTTTTCAGCTTTAAGTAAAATTAGTTAAAGTTTAGTAGCTAGTTTCATACACTAAACGCTGGACAACTTCATTAAAAGTTAGCTGTTTTATGGCTTTTCAATTTTCTCGAATTTTATTTATGTTCTATGCTGCTGTGTAACTGTAAACCCTTAAATGAAGGCAAACAGTAATTTCTTTTAATTCTCTGAATTTCTTAAATAGTTTTGTTTCAAAAGCATTAGCAAAATAAACTATTTATTTGTCCAACAGAGTTTAAATAATTAGGAAAAATGTCGTATTAGCCATAAAAAATACCTGCAAATAGAACCTGATCAATAATAAAGGCTATTTTTTTTTTCAGCTCTTTAATCTAGAACAAATGTATAAATTTTATAATTTTTATAAATTTGTTTTAGATTACTTTAGTAAAATAGGTAAAAAGTTTATAAAAGACACGCGTTGTTTGCAATATATTTAAAAAAAGTAATTTATTTTATTTGTGATTTATTGTTTTCTTACATTTAACAACATTGAATAATACATATTTTGCGTCCCCCCTTCACCGCTGTGTTCACACGTCGTTGTCGTGGTTGGGCTCAGCACGATCTTTTGAAACATGCGCTAGAGTTGCCGGTTATCGGCAACTCTTTTGGCTAGCCTATGGAACGGTATCCGAAGCTAAGATGAACACAAGGCTTAACTCAAGGTGTTAGCATACCGTGCTGATGAGTGAATGATATCCTGTGCCTTAAACAGGTGTCTCCAACAGTGCCTCTGAGATAAAGGCTAACCTCTCAGAGTATCTAGCCTTACTGCGGTAATGCGGGGCTCTGTCGTGGTGGACGATTACTTCCCTAGCTCCAAACAGAAAGCGGACAGAACCGCTTTCATAGGAAAAAAGTGACAAAGGTGCGCCAACCGAAACGGATAAATCCGTTTTGAGAGGTGCCACCCAAGGTCACAAGCAGACAAAGGTGCGCCGACCGAAACGGGAGAATCCGTTTCGAAAGGTGCTCCTAAAGTCACAGGCGCCTGTCTCACGGGGAAGGGCTAATCCATCCCAAACAAACAAGTGTTTTGAAAGGGATCCCTGAATCCAAACAGAAGGCGGACAGAGCCGCTTTTATAGGGAAAAGGGTTCCCTGGCTTTAAACAGAAACCGTTTTCATAGGGAAAGGCCGGAGATATGGTCTCAAAAGGAACTTTTGGTTTCTGTAACAAGGACCTGGTAGCTACCCACGTTACTATAACGGGAGAGAAGGGCATGATGGATCTAATCGTCTGCTCGTCATACTTTTCAGGAGAGGGACACCAGAACACATATTGTGCTCGTGTCGGGTAGCGACACGAGTAAGAGGAGATGTAAGAACTCTCTACCAATCTGATATCGGATTTATTAGAACTCTGATCCTATTGAAAGAAATATAAAAAGGTGATAGCAACAATAGATTTAGCGGTCGCGGTGGAGGGCGTAAAAAGTCCACTCACTTTAAACCTAACCTAACCTAATCTTTACAGGACTTAACAAAATGCTGCAGTTACTCAAAATATTAAAAAATATAAAATTTAATTTACATTTACAAAGGATCTTAAAGGCACTAGTTTTTTCTAAGTATAGGAAAATATTTTTGGATATAAATAAATTTATGGCGGAGAACTCTTTCCCAATCTGATATAGGATTCATTAGAAGTCTGATCTCATTGGGAGAAATATAAAAAGGTGTAAGCCACGATAGACCGAGCGGTTATAGTGGAGGGCGTAAAAAGTCCACTCACTTTAAACCTAAACTCAAGACCCTCTTTCAACACCTCGGAATTTAAAGATTATTTTCAAATGTTATTAAACCGACTTAAAAAAAATTGCAGAAGATGAAGAAAACTCTATTACTATAAGTCAAATATTTAATGACTATTAAGAAAACTACCAATATTACACAAGTTGTATAATAGAAGTTTGTCGCGGTATTTGCGTGTATAGATAAACAAGAATACAATATGTAACTTGATCCTGACATAACTAATTCCTAAAAAAAATCATGTGTTTTATAAAATAGGTAAATCTTGCGACAAGCTTTCATACCATTCAAATTGTCCAATGCAATAAATTGATAGGCTTAATTAAATCAAAAAAATATTTCCTTTCTCCAAGTACTTCTTGATATTTGTAAATAAAAGCTTGTTTCATAAATATTTTATTGCTCTTAATTTATTTTAAATTACTAATAGGTTTTAATGCAAAATAAATACTTATAAATATTGGTTTTTATTTATTACTTTAATATATTCTCTAGTTATTAATTTTATAATTATTCATTTTTGTGCTCCCACTTCCTGTAAATAAACAGAGAAATACCAACAGTTTGTCCAGTCAATATTAGCTCGATCAACCCTGAGCATTAAGGCAAACACAGTGTCGCCGGTTATCGGTAAACAAACCAATCAATAACGGCGCTATGCTTAACCAAACCCCTTTCATAGTTAAGCGAAAACATATAAAACATACCGGTAAAAGAAAGACCTGGAGAACCGGTGAACCTATTAGTCTTTGTCTGACATGATATTCGATAAATCTTTGCTATTTTTCATTAATTTTACTACAACTTTGTAAGTTTTGGGAAAAGCTCCTTTACTTACAGCAAATTAATTTTAACACAATTAAGTAACATATCATTTGCTTATTAAACAAAGGGTTAAATATCCATTTTTTTGGTAATACAACTTAGTTTCAAAAGGGGAAGTCACTCTTGATGCTTTGTTTAAAGAAGATTTTTGATCAGCAATCAGATTAAAAAAGCGTTACTATGATAACAACAATGAAGCGTAACTATTCTAAAGTTTAATTGTCTCTGTCTCATTAACTGAACGGTTAGAACATCGATTTAACAATGACCACACTAAAGGTTCTTTTCCCTTTTAATAGTACCGTGGAAAAGTCTGAAAATATCTAAAAATATTCTTTTTATGCAGAATGCAAAAAAAGTGCAAAACTGATTACTCTAGCATCCCCAGAAGCCTTTAAGAAGGGCGTAAGGATGAGAAAAATCAAGGTAATTTATTTAAATAAATTATTAACCTAAATTAGGTAACTCTTATTTTCTACAACTCTATAAACTAAACACACATTTTAATAGTCTGTAATATTGCTTTTTTTCCAAGTTTTAATCGTCTTAATCAAGTATCTTCTCCATCCTGATAACGTATCCTGCCATGGCATCGTTCTTTGGATCCCTTGCTGAAAGCGCAGTCCTTTTAAATTCTGCACGAATATATTATATCGTCACGACTTTTCAGCCAGTAAAACTTTTCTCGAATATTCTTAAAAGTCTTTATAACTCCAAAAGACCTCCTTCCATACCATCGTGCAAGGCTTGAACCTGGAATCCTTTTGCTTGGTAGTATTGTCTGATAAGTATGGCTTTTGCCTTCATATTTTTCTCAGACTCATTTTAATAGTACCTCTTTCATTACTATAGTCCAGTAACCTTTTTATTTTGAAGAATTTATGGAGATCGTTCTAAATTTTCTGTTTAAGTTTCACAAATTATTCAACATTGGGATCTTTCTGCTATTCGTTTGCCACGATCTTAGGGTTCCATTCTTAAGAGCACTGTATGCTTGTTCTTCGGCAGTGAAATTCATCAGGATTGTCATATTTTTCACTTCTACTGCAATGCTTACAATCTTTCGGGCAGGGTTTTCTTGATAAAACATCTACATTTTTGTGGTTCAGTCTTCTTTGATATCTAATTTTAAAATTGTAATAATAAGTACGTTGTAACCATCGCGTTATTTGACCTTTAGTATTCTCAAACTGGAGGAACCATTTAAGTGATGCATGGTCCATCCTCAGATGAAATTTCTGGTTATAAAGGTATTTATGAAAGTGCTTCAGTGATTTAACAATAGCTAAAAGTTATCTTCTAGTCACACAACAATTTAGTTCTCAAAAGATACTTATTTTTAGCACGGACTATTTTACCATGGGCTACGATGTTTGGCATCACGGTGGTATATGTTAAACCAGTCTATAGTACCATCTCATAATTATTTCCGACCGCATACATTTTCAGGTACTACCAAGCTGGAGTCACTATTTTGCAGTCGGGATACTTTAATTATTGTTGTTGATGGGGCTTGGTAACACCCAGCCCGCTTTCACCTCTTAGGTAAAAAAAAATTTTTGTTAATTTCCTTAAATATTTAAACACATCGGTCCTGTTTAACCTCAGGCAATTTTTTTAGTATTGCCAACACTGAATGTAGTGCAAACTGCGCATGGACATGTTTTATTTGCAATTCATACAGTGTTGGGTAAAAGTTACTGCGCAGGTTTATTAAAAATAAAATATATAGGGGCTATTTTATCTTGGTGTTTTAGTGTTTGAATAATTAATTTTTAAAAAGCCTGACACCGTTTTTAATTTTGTCAAATCCTTATTAGCCTAGATGGTTATACCAAATTTACCTAAATCTCTTTGAATGGTTATCATTTAAATAAAGTTGCTAAACAATGTTAAAGGTTTGAGACAAATATAGCGTTATGGACCAATTTATTTTCAAATAGGTAAGGTCGTGACTATTCTAGGGCCTCGAGTATATTAAGCCAATATTTGCTGGATAAACTATTGATTATTTCTGTGTGTTTATTTACACTTCAGCAAGTAGATTCACAAGTATGGTATAAATACAACGGCTTAAAAAAGTATACACAAATGAAATATTTGTTGGTGTTTCTCTTTAATTTTTTTTAAATGTTGCCCCATTTTTTTAGACACACACCCAAATGTTTTTACAAGTATGACGTTTTGCTGGCAAAAACCGAATGCAATAAAGATAAATGTATTTAAAATATTTTTAGTAAAATACTACGTAATAATTTTAGTCAGTACTAAAGCTAAATTCGCTCGTTAATAAATATAAAATTTAAAGAAACTTCATTGCTTATATTTAATGTTACTTTTATTTAAAATGTGAGATGGAAGATCTTATTAAACCTTTTATTCCTATAATGTTGCTACTTTATTATTATTTATTTTGCATTATTTTGTTCAAATTTTTTTAATTACTGGTTACTTAGCATCGAATATTTATAAAATTTTAAGACAAAAAATATTAAGGTAATAACTTTTGGCTAAAATTTTGTATGTCGGAACACTGTGTCTTCGGTTCGTACCTGACAAGCACTTCTATAATTCGGTAAAAACATCTAAAATCTACACGTTACGGAAACTTTGGAAAATCGAAGGGTAGATTAATCACTGTCCGACGTGTGACCCGATAAATCTTTGCTGTTTTGACAGTTTTATGTTTTATTACAAATTTGTTTGTTGTTTTGGAAAATCTAGTTTTATTGTTATAATAGATAAATTAAAGATATGCCTTATTTATTAACTGGATGATGTCATTCAGACAAGACTTTCAGTTATTTATAATGTTTTAATTGGTTAGTACAAGAAGGACACCCATCGTACGTTAGTACTTAGGCCTCATCCTTTGTGGACTGTCTAAAGATTAAAAAAAGAAAACAATTTTTGCTTCAGGCAAATATTTTCCTTGCCTATTTTGTGTCAAACAGAAGAGACAACAACTTTTATTATGCCAATATGCCTATTTGCATTTAGAACTAAGATCTAAGGGGGAAATGCATGATATGTACAAATAATGACGTTTTAATTTGCTACTTATTTTAAAATATTTTAATGCATCTAATGTGACATAAATAACTCAGTAACTTTTTTTATGCCAACATAAAGATTTTAAAGTAAAGTGAATTATAAGAAATATTTAATCCTTCAAAATTTCTAAATATAACATAAGTATCTGATACGAAGTTTAAATACCGTTTTTACTTTTACAAATAAATACCCTTACTTTATTGTTTTAAATAGAAAATATGTCTGAGAACTCCAAAATGTTGCCCCTTAAAAACATAAGAATTTTCTAAAAAGTTAAAGTTAGCTTTTTAAAAACAAAACACCACAAAAAAACTTACCATTATAGAGCGTTAAAACAACAGTGCATATTACTAACAAAGAGGTATATATTTACATTTTTAACAACACAAAAAATGACTTACTTAAATTATTAATATTTTAGTCCGTTCTTTGTGTTTTAAAAAATGTAAATATACACCTTTTTGTTTATTAATGTGCCCTGTTGTTTTAAAGCTTCTTGGTAAGTTTTTTTTGTGTTTTTGTATTTAGATGACACTAGTTTTATTAACTTTGTTTCTAAAACCTAACTTTTGGAATTGAAAAACATTGAAAATAATCGAAACATCGTCAATATAACGTACTAAAAACATAGTGTTTACATTCTTGCAGACCTATAACCAAAAAACCAAAACGAAAAAATATATATTATAAAAGTTAAGATTAAAAGAAACTAGAATATTAAATAGATGTGTATATATATATATATATATATATATATATATATATATATATATATATATATATATATATATATATATATATATATATATTTATATATATATATATATATATATATATATATATATATATATATATATATATATATATATATATATATATATATATATATATATATATATATATATATATATATATATATATATTTATACATAAATGTGTATATAAATAAATTTTACAACCCTAATAAAAAACCATTGCCATATTCTGCTTGAACATAACCCTCAGTATGTACAGGTTGGAAATTGGACCTGTTTTTTGTCTTTGATTATCTATCATGCTATAAATGATTGCCTCTCCATTCCATAGAAGGGTTTAGCGGAACAAAGTAGCCATATCTCACCGAGGACATTGTATTCTCATGAATCTAATTACTCGGCAATTGTACGGGCGCTTATATGATGCAACAATTAACAGGAACAAACACATACCCAAATAGTGCAGTCTGCTTACTATGGCTACATCTTCATTAGAGCTAATAAAGCAAACCGATAAAGCCAATAAGTTGCCACTGTATATCTCATAAAGTTTGGCTTTTTAATGTACAGGGTTAATCAAATTTTGTTCTTAATATTTAAAACCAAAATATTAAAATATAAAAATAAATAATGGTTTTATGTTCAATATATATATATATATATATATATATATATATATATATATATATATATATATATATATATATATATTATATATATATATATATATATATATATATATATATATATATATATATATATATATTTATAAAAATATATATATATATATTTCCCAAATTGGTGGGGAAATGGGGTTCTTGGAAACCACGATAATAAAATCGGTTATATAAAGCTTTGGACAATTATGTTTAAGCAATCCTTTATAATGTTTTTTTATTAGGTTTTAAAAATTTTGAAAAACCAAAAAGCATTTTCGAAAATCCATATTTTTTTTATAATAAAATTTTTTAAACTGTAAAGATTCTTTAAACAATTTTTTTTACAATATGACCGAGTAGTCAATTTTTTATTTTCTACGTTTCGGGTTTTTAGAATCATCATCAACTTTATTTTTTTATATGGGCCATATTGGATTTTTACCCACAAATAGTGCTTTTTATTCTGATTTCAACAATGTATAACATGTCATAATTTAAGAGTTTATAACCTCATTTATTTTAAAAAACAAATATTTTCTCAGTTGGCCTTGATTCCGGCGAACGTAATTTTTTTTGTAAACAATAAAATATTAGTAATTGGCAAAATAGATAAGCTGAATGGATATTTTACAGAAATGGGTTTCGCGAACATAGCTATAACGTTAATACCGTGTTACAACAAAACTACACGTAACAAGTTAATTGAAACAAGTGAAAACAAACACAATGAAAAGTGGCTAAACTAATATTCCTACTAAAATGAAGATGTAAAATAAACTAAAAAAATACCTAAAATTCAAAATGTTGTCCATATTTCTCAACATATTAACGATATTTTTTAAATAGTCCTAACTACCCTATGAATGGTTGACTTAGGTATGTGGAATTCTCTATTAACATCCCTGGCAGAAGATGTTGGATTTTCTTTAAAATGTTGGTTAACTGCAGCATCTCGTTGTTGATTTTGTTTAACGTACTTCTCGTGGTTTTTTAAAACTTTCGAATTTAAGCAAATTTGTAACCAGTTTTCGAAATTATGTTAGTTTAGGATGCTGCCTTTTAAGAAATTTGTCAAAATACGTTTGCGCAGCTATATTAACATTTTTATTGCTTTGGAAATAACGTTGCAAAATATCAAGTTTTTCTTTAAATAATTAACCATTTTACAAAGTTGAAAAATTTTTAATAACGTACCCGAGCTAACTTAATAATGACGCTAGATGACATTCGCCGGAATCAAGGTCAACTGAGAAAATATTTGTTTTTTGAAGTGGATGAGGTTATAAACTCCTAAACTATAATATGTTATACATTGTTGATATAAGAATAAAAAGCACTATTTGGCTGCGAAAAAATCCAATATGGCGCCCATATAAAAAAGTAAAGTTGATAATGATTCATCAACTTTACTTTTTCATATGGGCGCCATTACATTTTGTGGTAACACGGTATTAACGTTATAGCTATGTTCGCGAAACCCATTTCTGTAAAATATCTGTTCAGCTTATCTATTTTGCCAATTACTAATATTTTATTGTTTACAAAAAAAATGACGTTTGCCGGAATCAAGGCCAACTGAGAAAATATTTGTTTTTTGAAATAAATGAGGTTATAAACTCTTAAATTATAACATTTTATACATTGTTAAAATTAGAATAAAAAGCACTATTTGGCTGGGTAAAAATCCAATATGGCGTCCATATGAAAAAATAATGTTGATGATGATTCTAAAAACCCGAAACGTAGAAAATAAAAATTGACCACTCGGTCATATTCTACAAAAAAGTTTGTTTGAAGAAGTTTTTACAGATTTGAAATATTTTCACTTATAAAA